>JBBMOI010000011.1:5912500-5997500 GCA_038088405.1 Porites divaricata
TGAAATTTGAATAGACACAATAGACAGGGTAAATAAACACTGGTCTCTTTCACATTGGAATTTGTGAATACATTACTTCAGATGGAGGCTAAACCTGTAAAAAATGCGTCTTCACTTTTTTTATTCAGCGGTCATAGTGAACTCGAAACTGGACTATTTAGGACAGACTCATGAAATTATGTCCTGTTTACTAAGGATAGAGAGGTAAAAACTATACCCTGGTCAGTAGTCTGTCCTGATTATGCTCGTAAAATGCTGGAAAGTTGCTAACTAGAAAGCCAAAAATTAAAAAAAGTTGCTACTGAAACTTCTGGATATTTTTAAGTAAACGTCAATTATTTAAAGTTTTATTACTAATATTGGTCAAGAAGTTTAGCTTAAAACTAAGCTTAAAGTATCGCTCGCAAATATGAGGGAAAATTTAAGGATACTAATTATTAATCATTCATACAACAATAACTGTCCTTTTAGGCCTGCTAAACCTTGGACAAGTGAGAGATTTTGTTTGTTCAAAGGATTGCTAAATATTTACCAGAGAGGACAATCCTCTCTTGACATTTAAAAAATTCCCATAAATAGAAGTTTCCTATGAAATGGTTGACTTTTTCGTGCTTAATATGTGCTCTAAACAAAAATTTTGCTAAAAAAATTGCTTGAGGTTGAGATTGCTAGAGCCACAAAAAGTTGCTCCTAATACCAAAAGTTGATCTAAAGTTGTCGAGAACAATTGGGACAGGCCTATTGACCTGCAGCATATCCCTGAATAGGCCATATAAGGGAATACCCCCTCTCCCCCACCGGAGATCAAACCTTGCACCAAGTGGTAAAAACAATGGAAAATTCTAAAACGATCATTTGAAACTAAAAAGTGGTCGTGGTGACTTCATGAGCGGTGGTGGTTTAAAAGGACGAGCGGGGAGGGGTTGCAGACGAATTTCCATCCCAACCCCTCCCTTGCTGTGGAAGAAAACAGAGCTTGAGTCTCATATTTCACTTTCTGGGTATAAAGTTTTGGTTTCTCAAATCTGAAGCAAAGTGAAAACAATCACAACTCGGCCATTATATGCCGAGCACTAAATTCAAAGAAGCTGCAACTGTGATAATAATTTGTGGTGCAGTTGTTCGGGGAGAATAGAGAACTAATATGATTCGCGATAGTCTATAAACGTGTACCGTTGCGCGAAATTTAATCACCGCCAAAAGGGCTCTTTGAACTCTTAATTCATTTTCAGTTTTGGAAAGACTTTCATTATGACTTAGCACTACTCTACAACTAAACTACGATTGATATCTGATGAAAAACACAGCAAAAATCTCCTCTTGAAAAGATAAACAAATTATTTTGAAACCAACAGCGTGTTTAAGTGTGTGTACATAGTCGAAGCCGTTACGTGCCGAGAAACGCGAGCGGCGAGCCTGGATTTGCGCGCTGAAGTTTCCGTATTTTTCTTCAAACTTCTCCCTTCAATGAATTCACTTACTTTGAGGTTTGCATCGTCGACAACAACTTCTGTTGCAAGTTACAGAACTGCGTGTTTAACGCACTGTAACGCCAAGCTTCCATCAACAAACGGCTAGCGATCTTGCAGAGTTCGCCATCACACACCACACTGAATGCACTTGAGAAACCGCATGATCTTCGCGCTAATGTCACGCGCGAAATGCGTGATAAAGCTCGCAATCAATCTCGACCCCAGTGCTTACGCTGCCTCCCCCGCGCGTAAGCTGCTCTTGATCCCTCTCCTTTACATGCGCAGAAGAGCTCTGGGTCGAGATTGAGCTCGCAATGTAAATAGCACTAGGGTCACCAGGAAAGAATTGAATTTTTACAGAAAAATGTTTCTTCACCGTTTATTCTTCTCTTGAGATGAGAATTTCTTTGAATATATCGCTTCTTTTGAGTAGATTTACTTCCTAAACTAATCAAAAGATTCAAAAGATTCATTTGTCGGCAACTCTCCCGTCCCTGATGTTTTTCTTGAATTCCCGCGACTATTATGCACTAGAGACTATGCGCTAAAGAGAAGTACCGCTGACAAAAAGAGCGCTGGCTAACATTGGGAAATTTCGCGTTAAGTTTAATTTCTGCGATAAGTTTCACGTTGTCCAACTAATGTAGGGAAATCGAGAGATGTAGCAGCTTTAGATTGTTGATAAATGTTTTCATAAACTTACTTTTGTCGAGTTCTTGTGAACAAACTAGAAGAAAGATGTGGCAAGAAGCGAGAAGACAGGAGAAAAAGTTGCGGGGAATGATGGTGGACTATCGTAAAAGGGCAGAAAGAAGGAGGGCTTTCTACGAGAAGATGGTTGGATTATATTTAAATTTTTTACTTGTTATCGTAGATGAAGGATTATGAGGCAAGGAAGGTAACATTGCGGCCTTTTCCGTGGAGGAACTGGACTCATCGCTCAAAAATCAAAATCAAATTTAGCGCATACTTCTAGTTTATACTCATTGAACTAAATTGTTAGCTTTGTGTAGTACTCTTAAAGTACTATGATTCCCCCTTCTCCGTTGTTAAGGTACCATGTAGATTTTATAACAAGCTTTCCAGCCTCTGTACCTCTTTTCCCATTATTACTGGAGTCGATTCTATAGCAGAGCTTTTACAGGAGATGGTCTCCGGCCGTCAACAAAACGTGGATCGGATAGTCAGGATCGGATCGGACTGCGGATCGGATCGGACTCCAGATCGGATCGGATCGGACTGGTATTTTCGCTATTGGTGCAGAAGAATTATTTGAGAAAAGATGTTTTAAATAATGACACAGGTGGCTTGGAATAAAAAATCCAAGTTCTCACAACAGGAGTCTAACCTATGTCTAGTCCAGACTCGTTTGCAAGAGACGGACGGTTGAGGGTTATCATACTTATATTCAAGGGACTCGGCTAAAGCAGATAGGTGTGAGAAGTCTTCTTGTTAATGAAAATAATGTAAGTGACATTTGAAGAGGTCATTCACTTATTGACAACAAGTCATCACTATTGTACCTTACTCGTTCCCACAATTTTCTTATTCGTCTCCTCTGAGAGATAGTTACATCTCTCCCTGCCATCTTTGATTCTGGTGATGTCATGTGACCAGGCCTCTTTTTGGAACTGTAATTGTATGAAGTTATCCAACAGAAAATTTCCCAGTGCAGTTCAGTTGAAAATAATTCTTTGCGAGGATTTTCAAGCTGAAATGATTTTTTTTATTAGTAACACAGGCAGCTCGGGAGAAAAAATCTGAGACAAACCGGTTACTAGTCCAAATGTGTGTTGACTAGTCATAGGTTGACTCCTGTTGTGAGAACTTGGATTTCTTATTCTGAGCCACCTGTGTCATTATGAAAAAGCAGCTTTTCTTAAAATAATTCTTCTGTGCTAAAAACAAGATAATAAAATACCAGTCCAATCCAATCCGGAGTCTGATCTGATGTGCAGTCCAATCCGATCCAAGCGATCCGATCCAGGTTTTGTTGATGGCCTGGTTTAAATAAGGCCTAGAGTTTAGCTTTTGTGATGAATAGAGACCTTGAGCTTAAGATACACTGTTTCTATGTATGGGTATGGGCAAATTACCTGTACATGTAGCCATAGTGGGTAGACAGTCTGTTACCTCACAGAAACAGCTTAACCTGCACCACAGAAAAAAACTAAACTCTTGTTAAGTCTAGATGTCTGCAAAACAGCCCCCAAATCCTTGTTCTCAGTCCCCACCTGTGTACCAGGACTTGAGTATGTGCCATGATTGACCTGTTAAAAATGCCATTGTCGATTTGCCAATCAAGATAAAAGGAAATTCAAAATGCTCTTCTGGTAATTCGTCGAGTCCTTTGGGTGCACAGTACTGCTTCACAGTCAATACTTACCCAGGTTAAATTACATCTGCAATGCAGGCTAAAATAGCTAGGCTAACAGATAGAGTGATGATGCCATTTCCACTGTTTGCTTGCCCATACCGATAGGCAGAAACAGTTTATTATGGTGACTGGTGTTATTGGTAGAAATAAAATAAGAGGTGATGTCTGTACAGGCTGCAAAAGTTCAAAGATTACTCATAACCTTATACATTTTACATTTGATCCAGTATCGTCAACCCTCTCTTGATGGACACTTTGGTAAAAACATCTAGAGTTGGTCACTGCCTTTCTTTGGTCTATTTATTTGACACTCTATCAGACAGACATTACTCTTAGATGGACACTTGGTGCTGGTCCCAATGCTGTCCATCTTTGAGAGGATTGACTGTACTCCTGACAGACCTTTTTAGGGCTTGGTCATTATTTCCTTCCACCATATGGGAATTCAAAGGAATCTGTGATGAGGTCCAACAAGGTCTGCAAGGGAGCCTAAATTTAATAGAATGCTACTCTATACAGAGACATCAGTGAACACTGATTCATTTTGTGTCAGAAGACTGACTGATAAACTTGCATGGCTCTAAATGGTATTATGGATACAACTGCTTTTTATTAACTTATTTCTATTTGTATCAATAAAAATAATTTTCTGTTATCATTGCAGGACTGTCATTAAAAGGGGGGCCAGGGTTTTCTCCTAGCTACTATGAATGTGGCCCCCTGCTCCTTTCGTAGAAAAATACAAGAGAAATAGAACCAAAATAAATCCCTACCTGTTTGATTCCCCACCTACTTGTTGTATTCACCTGGCAACTTATAATCTTAGTGACATCCCTGCCACTGTAGTGGAATTGTGTTTGTCGTAAAAGAGTGAGTTTTCACAACCTTTCACTAGACCACTGTTCTAGTTTTGCTACTGTATGAATCAATACTTACATTATTTTTTTCCAACTGATATTTCCACAGAGGCAAGATCCAACCCAGTTTCTTAGAGTCTATGGACAAAAATGCAAAATCCACATTGATCCACAGTTATCTGCAGCAGGGGATGGCAAGTCTGTAATGTAAGTGAAAAAAAAAATAGACTAGATGTAGAAAATTCTGAAGTTCATAGCTAAACAAAAAAATTCACACTCCCCCCATGAAGGAAATTTTTGGTTTGAACCCCCCTTCCCCCGGCCCCACTTCACCCCTCTGGAAATTCCAGTCTAGCTTCAGACTTTTCAGTGAAAATGTTTACTTATAACTTTTTCATTAAGATCTACCTTTCTCCAGAAATTTCCAAAGATCATTGTTGATATGGAGTAAAGCAACATTACTTTTGTCTCAATTTACCGATTTTATGACTGTTCCTGTTTCTTTTTTCAGGATGCCTTGGCAAGGTGATGCAAACAATATGATTGACAGGTAAGTTATTATGGGTTGGAAAGTTTAGTTCAGCTCCTGTTGGGAGTTTTTCTTCTGAGCCCCTTGTGTCTCTGACTGAACAAATATCATTCTCATTTAATTGCTCACCAGCTCAAAATTCACCATCTCTTCTTAATCATGGCACAGAAGCACATATCAACATCCTAGTCCAAGCAGCATGCAGAATGTTTGTTACATGAACCAAGTTTGGTGACCTTAGGTCCAACGAGGTGGTCTCCTGTAGCTCAGTGGTAGAGTGTCTGGTTGACTAATAATCTGGCCTTGGTTGTTCAAAGGCTGGATTTCCGTATCCACCAAGCCTTGGTTGTTCAAAGGCTGGATAGACGTGCTATCCACTGGATAAATCTCTATCCTCTGGATAGCACAATTGGTTTTCCAAGTACTTATCTGCTGGATAGTGATTTATCTGGTGGATAGTGCTATCCATCTTTTGAACAACCCTTGCCAGATAAATCTCTATCCAGTGGATAGTGAAATATTAGTTTCCCCAATACTTATACTTAATATTTGATTATTTTCAATTTCAGGTTTGATGTCAGAGCACACTTAGACATTATTCCAGAGCAACCACCATCAAGCACATTTGGGTAAAATTTTGTTTTATTTCTTTACTGTACTTGAGGCATTTCTTCCAGTAGCCTTGAAATACACAGTTGTCAACTCTCTTTAAGGCAAATGCGAAACACTTTATGAACCTACAATGGCAAGAATTATTAGGTAATGTAGTTCTTAGTTTTATTTTGTCTCATTTCATCTCTTGTTGGGGGACAAGGGTGGTGCAGCAGCAAGAGAACTCACCTCCCTGGCACCTGTGTGGCTCAGGCCCAAATCAAGCATCAATGTCAAAAGTGGGTTGAGTTTGTTGTCCGTTCTCTCTATTGCCCTGAGTTTTTCTTAGGGAACTCCAGTTCTCTCCTCTCCTCAAAAATCAACATTTTCAAATTCCAATTTGACCAGGAATGGTAGGCACTACCATAATGAGTGGATTTGCTACCTCCAATATTATTATTAGTTTATTTTTATTTATTTATTTTATTTTTCAGACCTTTGATGGAGACTGATCCTGAGGAACACAGGTTGAATTATGAGAGATACAGAACACTGGTAATGATAGATGCTAGTGGAGGTCAGTAATTAACTTGCTTATATCCCTCGGTGGAGACAGGCCAAGTGTGGTTCTGAGGAACTTGTGAAGCAGAAACCTTATTCTCGCACACAGCTGGGACTATGGGTTCCAGTTTGTGGGGTTTCTTAGGTTACATAATTAATATTATATAGTAGTTCAAATTTCAGTTTTTTTAGTTGCCGTTTGCCACTGCCTGACCTGCCCCACCCATCTGCCCTTAGGCTATGTACAGCTACCCCCTTCTTTGAGGGAAGGGGTGGGGGCAGCTGTACACAGGCTAACCAACCCTTCCAAAGTATCAGAATTGAAATTGTAGGTGTACACATATGACCTATTGAACACTTTTGCTGTGATTTTAGTCCCCAAAATATTTTCCTTTCTGCCATTATGACCAAGCTGGTCACAGCTTGGAGTTTTACACAGGCATAGCCCTGTAACTTTTTGTTGCAAGGGAGGTGCTTACTGTTTTATTCATTTAAAATTTTTGAATTCTTCTTTGTAGCTTCTGAGGAATCTTACCTACGGCAGTTGGAAATAGAGGAGATGTATGGGGTGAAAAAAGATGATGACAAGAAAGATAAAGAGAAGTAAGAAACAAGATCATAAAGTACCACTAATAACATAATGAAGTACTGCTAATAATGATATAAGAGGACACTATTTTTATCAGTCATGTCCCCTCCCATAGACCAGCAGTGCTTACCATTTATTATACAAAAACCATCTGGCTAAAAGTCTTCTGTGTAATAATTCAACAATCAACATTGTAGAAGATGGATCTGCTATAAAGCAAATCCAAATCAGCATAAGAGACTAAAAGAATGGAAAAAAATGCAACCCTCAAATGACAGCCCAAATGAAAGGGAGTGAATCATTTGATTTTTCAGTTGTTAAAACTTCTGGTTTCTCCACCATGTGTATGTTGTGGTTCAATTTTATCCTTGGTTGAAATTGTATTTCCCTTTGTTTTAAACTCATTGTCATTATATTACCATATCCCAAAACAAAGGGAAATAAAATTTAAACCAGGTTACCAGAACTATTAGCTTGTGCCAGGCTCTCAACTGGTGCAGAAAGAAGGTGTGTGAGCTGTGAAAAAGCAAGCATATGAAAAACAGTGGGAAGAGAAAAGAGAAGAGGAGGGTTGTCACTAAGATTTCAAGTTGCTAGGTAAATACAACAAGTAGGCAGGGAATCAAACAGCTAGGAATTTCTTTTGGTTCTAGTTTTCTTCTATTTTCTGATAAAAGTAGCCGGGGGCCACACCCATAGTAGCTGGGGAAAATCCCCGGCCCCTGGCTCTTTAATGACAACCCTGGAAGAGGCTGTTAGCATCTTTTAAATACCTCAGTTTGCCTGACTACTCTTCCCACTCTCAGAAAACCATTTGTCATGTCAGAATGTCAAAATATGTGGCATTCAAAGATTTCACATGTTGTTCAACTCTGTGTGTGTGAAGCCAAGTGATTGAGTAAACTGTCAAAATTGACCAATCATAGGGTGTATCAGGAACTGGTGTACCATGATGAGGTGTTCAAAACTATGCTTACAGAAACAAAAACAATGCAACTTTTCTTGAGCCTCTTATTTGACTGTCTTGGAACCTGGAACAGGCCAATCAAGATGAAAGGAAATTCAAAACACTCTTCTGTTAATTCATTGAGTCTGTTGGAAGCCCAGAACAAGGGTCTCGGTACTGCTTCGCAGACAATACATACCAGAGTTAAATTACATCAGCGATGCATCAGATCTGCAACATCCTTCTATGCCAGTCCTTGGTCTTCCAACTGCACTATACAACTTTAAAAGTTGCCAAAAACCAGTGTAATGTGCTTTCTTTCATGTATGGATTGTTATGTTGTAGAAGTCAAGCCAAGGCAACCATAGGTTTCTCATATGACAATAGTGGACGTGCTGACAACTCCGACAAGGAAGATGATGATGATGACAGC
This sequence comes from Porites divaricata, assembly GCA_038088405.1. Lineage (NCBI taxonomy): Eukaryota > Metazoa > Cnidaria > Anthozoa > Scleractinia > Poritidae > Porites > Porites divaricata. Next base: position 5,920,856 of record JBBMOI010000011.1, read on the forward strand.
GACAGCGACAGTGTTCTTAGTGACATTGGTAAAAAGTTATTCCTGATCTTTGAACATCATCATTTGTTTGATTATGGGCAATGGAATTGTTGGTGACAAGTCTATCTGGCGAGCTACTTGTATAACCAGTGGTCGCATATTTATTCATTTTTATATCTGTGTGTGTCAACACTTATTTTCTGACCAATTTCCCATATTTAAACACCAGCAGAAATTTACAGCCCTGTTGCACATCTTGTTCAAAAGGTGTTTAAGTCAAAGTCAAACAAAAATCGCTTTATTACACCTGTAAAGTCCCCTGCCAACGAACGCAACATTGTTGGTTTGCAACTCCAAACATTGTTGGATGTTACATGCTGCGTCCGTTTGCACACACTGTTACATGTTTTTTGCGTGTTGTTGGAGTTGTTGCGCAAAGTTTGCAACCGGTCAAACTTTAAGCTACGTGCAGACGGACGCAACAACTCCCAACATTGTTGGGCCAACAATGTTGTGAGTTGTTGCGTCCTTTTGCACGTAGCTTAACTGAAAAGGACAATTTCTTTTGCAGATGTTACAGTGGACATTGATGAAATCGATGCAAATCAGGTAATTACCTTTATGCTTTTGCCTTTTTTGTCCATTTGAACGTTGTTTAAATTTTTGGTATTTTTTTGTATCCTCTCTGTCTTTCAAAAGCGCGAGACCCTTGATACTCGAGGACTGCATTATGGAATGGCTTCAGCTCAGTTTTGCAGGTTTGTAATGAAAATTCAAAATCATCTAAGTTTCATTCTTCAGTTAGGAGGACACCCAGAATTTATTCGATCACTTAAAACTGAATTGCAGAATATTGTTGATACGTTTTTATCCCGTAGAAAACTGAAAGAAGATAAGGAAGAAATAGAAGAACAAAGAAGACTGCGACAAGAAGAGGAAGAACGGTCGCTTGTCACTGTAGGTAGCGAGTTCATTCTTTAGACCACGGGCAACAACCAATCACCGCGCGCGTAGCTTTCAGTGCATTGTATAAACTCTCATAAGCCGTAGGTCTCGTTCAAAGAACGTGCGAGAAATTGCTCATTTATTGTAAAACAGCTCTTAGACTAGCAAGAATTACGGTTGGTATTGAAAGTTGCTTTTCACCGTGGCAGCCATCTGGCTTCGTAATCTTTGATGTCCTGTTTTCTGTGCAAGCCAGGGAAGCGATCACTTAGAGAAGATTCTAAACACAACGCACAGTCTTGGAAAACTGATTTTGTAACTGAATTTGAAACAGCAATTCAAGTTTAGGCCCAGCCCACACGTATCCGGTTATTTTGAAAACGGAGATTTTTTTCCTCTGTTTTCAAAAAATACGTGTCCCAACGTAGCGTATTTGAATCGTTTTCACCCGTCCACATGAAAACGCTAAAACGATGCAAATACGATAGCATCCCTAAAGACCATTCGTAAAGCTAGTAGTCTATAATGTATGACATCATCGTATTCGAAAACCTCTGTTTGTGTCCGTCCACACGTAAACGAAAAGCCGGCGTTTTTTAAAATCTCCACCCTAGGGATTGTTTTTTTAAAGAACGCCGTTCACGTCTGGACGAAAGGCTAAAACGGAGAAAAAGTCTCTTGTTTTCAAATTCGCGGTCTTATTTTGAGCGCCATTCTACGTTAGGGTCGACGCGCAAAACGTGAAAGACGCTCGCTGCGAGAAAAGCAACGAAGGAAAGCCCACGGCCACCATGATATGGAACAGTCACCACCAAGGTAGAAAATTGTATTGTGCATCCGTTTTTCTTTTAAGATTTCTGTGTCGTATTTACCTGTAGTACTTGATAGAGTACCATGAAACGTGATTATGGGGCAGAGAAGTGATGGAGGTGATCTATGAACTCTATTGAACGTTAGCTTTTGTAAAGGCAATCAGGGAAGTACGCCAAGCGAGGAAACAAGTCTTTGAACCTTGGCGGAATCGAACACACCGTCGTCCGAAAAAGAGCTACCCTTGCTCTGTCGACTAAGCAACGATAACTTGCGATTTTCTTAACTTGTGTCTCTGGTTAGACTGGTATTTATGTTAGACCTTTTTGTTGTTATTTAGCTATGCCAGGAAAGCGAGTCCTACATATGAACCATACGGAAGGTAATTTAATAATAATAATTTTATTACTTATGACAAGCAAATTCGCATATCTATATGATCAAATTTTGAGAACATACTAGAAAAAAGAACATACTGAGAATATATTCGAAGCTCAGAGAAGAACAATTTATTTTTCACTGCTTTCTACTTTCCTATTCCCAGGTTAAAACTGGCTAGAAAATATAGAACGGTCGAGCGTGTAGTATGTTTCAAGGGGTAACATTTCTCTTTTACAATCAACAGGTCTTCGTCACGATCGTCATCGCGATCACCGTCTCCCGAAATCGCAGGAAAGGTCGAGTACATCACAGAATTCAGCCATGCAGGCGCTGATGAACAGACGACCAAGAAAGCGGACGGTGATTCACATTCGCATTCAACCTCCTCCCGGTCGGTTTACTTTACTGTGTTACCCGCTAGAACCATCTGATCAGCATTAGGTCGATTGTAAGAAACGAAACTGGGCCCTGGGTATACTTTTTACATTGCTTGGACGCCTATTCGCCTCTTTAGAAATCACGAGGGAACTGGAGCCGAAGTGCGTCCCGCAATTGTTTCTGGGATCGTTACGGGGGACATGCATGTCAGCTATTGGCCAATTTGTTTTACCCCTGTCCCCAGTCCCCGATGTCTTTGCGAAAGTTAACTCGGCCTAGTTCTCTTGTCGCTTCGTAAGCAAGACTGGGTGGTGTTGTGTCAAATTGCACTGTGGGACTGTTATGGATGACGAAATTGAGTTAGCATTTTTTCCATTGGCTTAAAACCCCTTGGACAGCTTGTGAAGTTTACATAACGTGGTGTTCTTTTTTGCTTCCGTTTCCCTTGTACTCTAGATACTGTATATAGTGTGGGAACGATAAGAAATACTACCTGTTGTTAATTTCATAAGGTGTCTAACCGACGAATTGAGCCCATTTTCCCGCGCAACCCTGTAATAGCCAATGAAAATCGATAGCGTCTCCAAAGTCCCATTATTCAATTTGAAACGTGCAAACTCAAAATTTGTAATTAACAGTAGCTACCTCTCTGCCGTAACGATCATATAAGCCTATGCGTATTATGGTAACCCTTTACTGTTTAAAAATGGCATGGCGCCATCGACCGGATAAATCTCCATTCAATCGTTGAGTTTGAAGAAAACTAATAACACTATCCTCTGAATAGAGATTTGTCTAGTGGTTAGCACTATCCATCGCTGCGTCTGGGGTCTTAAGTTTAAATCTCGGCCGATTCACTGTTTTGGTACTGTTGGGAAAATGTTTTGCTCGTTTGTGGTCTGTTACTGTTTTTTAGAGGGCGCAGTTCTGAGTTAAAATGAGATAGCTACTGAGGTATTAAAGTCAATAAAGTTATTTTTTGTGCCTTTGAGGGATTAAAATTTCACAGAATTAAGCAGTTTTTTCTGCTGTTTTATCATCACAATTAATTATTTGATAATCATTTTATATTACTTTTTGGGAGTAATTTTCTTCGATTTTTGTTCTTTAAAAATTCCCCCACTCCGCCAGAAAGGCACACAGTGGTAACAGTTGTAGTTTCTGGGTGCTGCTGAAAACATGATCAACAGGGGACGTGAGCAAACCTATAGATCGTTTTCACATGACGTCACTGCAGCCATATTTGTGTACAAAATAATGGATCGGCGGCCCTGTTTGTGTACAGAAAAAATCCTGTGGGAATTGAACTCTTTTCACATGTTAAAACTTTGTTGCAGAGTGTTTTCACATGACGTCACGGCGGGCATATTGGTGTCCCAAAACAATGAAATGGCGGCCATGTTGGTGTCCCAAACCAGTCCTGTGGGAGTTGAACTCTTTTCTTATGCAAACGCTTTGTTTTGTTCCAATAAATTTGCATAGATGCTGGCCACGTGAGTGAAAACACTCTATATTCCAAGCAATTTGCAAAGCTGCTGATCACGTGACTGAAAACGATCTATACCATTCAACACCAAACATTATAGATAAACAAAATAGTTTCTGCAACGCCGAGAAACACCCAGAATTGTGAAAGAACTTTTGTCAGTTAACTTTTGGTGATTTTTGTTTTAGCTGATTTCGTTCTTTTCTTTTTCCTTCACCTTCATCTGTGATGAACAACTCAACTTTACCATACGATGATCAACGCCTCTTACCGTTTGTTGCCCGTGTGACTCTGTTTTCTGATGACGATCTCTTGGTTCTACAATGATTGCTCTTTAAACACAAACCTTGGTATGTAAAATTACATTTAAAATTTGTGATTTGCTGCTTCTATTTTGACCTTTTGTGTATCACTTAACGTGATGTAACCGTGTTGTACAAATCACCAATAGTACTACTTCAGAACGCAAGAAGTCGAAGGAGCGTGACAGGTCCCAGTCACACAAGAAACGGAGGAGTAGAACACGTTCAAGGTCACGGGACCGCGAACGACGACGTTATCATGGCAGATCGCGTGATAGATCCCGCGAGAAAAGTAGGTCACGAGATAGAAGCCGGTCACGCGATAAGAGCCGATCACGTGACAGAAGTCGATCACGCAACAGAAGCAACTCGCGTGACAGAGATCGTCACGGTGGTCGTGGGCGAGACAGGCATAAGTATCACAGTCGAAGCAGAAGCCGGAGCCGAAGCCGTGACCGTGATCGTGATCGTGATCGTGATCGGCGGGAGCGTGACAATGGGCGTGACAATATCAGCAAGGAGAAAAAAGCGTTACCCACCAAGGCCCTTGGGTAAGTTACTTAATTCTGCGAGATCTCTCTTTGTCTTTTCGACTATCAACGTCTTCGAATTGCTCTAAACTTTTCTCTCCTCAAGTGTAAAAGTAGTGTTGTGTGAAATCATTTATAACCCTTGTGTGAGACACAAATACTTGGCTAGTTTCAGTAGCCTTAAGCCCTGACTTTACTCTATTTTTCAAACGTAGGTTGTTGAAAAACAAAGCAACGCCTTCGTCAGGCAACAAGGAAAAGGTACGTAATAGTTGATGAAGTCGATTGCAGGACATGCTGTATTTTATGTGGCCAAACCAAATGAAGGAAAGAACTAATCACACCTTGAAGGAAGCGTCGCGGGGGCCGAAACGCCGGGTCCACCTGGCTATGATTTGAAATTAAGGCCGCTGCGAAAGGTTATGCGAAAAACTACGTTACGTTAACGTCTTTTTAAACGTTTAAAACTGATTTTGCAAAATGTCGAAACAATTTTCCTTGTTTCTTTTGATGTTGTCTTACGTGTGGCTTATCATGCAGCTTACATTGCATTTTGCCTATTGTCTGGCACATTGCATTGCATGCTGTATTACAACCTGTTTTTGTGTTGCAACGTTGACCCTTGTTCACAGATGACCGCTCAGGAGAAGATGAAAAAACGAATGCAGATGATGCTCAACAAACAGTGTAAGGCCTTGTAGTTACTACATCGTTGTTTTTCAGTTTTTCAAACTAACGTGTGGAAGATGATTTTGAAGAGTGCTTCTTGCTTCTTTCATTTCTTTGTTTGTTTGTTCTTTCTGGTTGCAGTGAAAACAGACAGAAAGGAGGACAGACGAAAAAAAGAAATAAAAGAACAAGAAAGAAGGGTAAAAAAATTTTAGTGATTTTTGGCGTATTAACACCAGGAACTCTCGTCTTCTAGAAAACGCGAAGAGTGAAAGACCTTGGAAACAAGATTGACTGAGAGGGTGTTGAAGAAGGGTGTTGTAAGAGGGAACTGTTTATTCTGATAAGTAACTATTCCCCTTTTAAGAAACGAGAAGGAAACTGTAGCCGAAATGCGTCGCGCAATTGTTTCGTATCGTTACTGGGGACTCGCCGGTCAGCTGTTATAGAGAGTTTTACCTTCGCGTATACAGCAAACGGCAAACGTCTTATTCAAGTTGAGAATTTCTCATGATAGAAAATGGGCAGATGAAAACAGCCAAAAATAGTTCTTATAGATAAAAAATTGCGTGAAACTAATAATTTATGTGTAGAAATAATGAACAGTACACGACAATTAAAGTGGAAACTTGGCCGGCACATGGTAAAATTCGCGTTTGCCGTGTTTGCTGTTTGGCCATTTTTCTCCCTGTCTCTAGTAACAATCCCAGAAGTCTTCGCGAAGGTTAACTCGACTGAGTTTCCGTCTTGTTTCTTTAGTGGCGAGTTTTAACTGTGGTTTGTGCTATATTCTGTGCTCGTTAGTAAAAACAGCTAAAGTTTCTTGCTGCTTTTAAACTTACAGGAGCGAGAGGATGATTTACGTGAGATGCAGCGAAAATGGCGCGAACGGTAAGGTGAACGCGAAGGGATTCGATTTTTCTTGAACACTGTAATTGAGAACATTTTTGCAAGTGTTTGTGCCTTTGTTCATTTCCCGAAGTTAGCTCGTTACTTAAAATAAAGTCACTCTCACTGTTATCTTTTGCAGAGATAGGAGAAGTAGATCTTTATCTCCACGAGGTAAATAAAACGTTGATTGTAATCTACAGCATGACCGTCACGTTCTATACTTGGCTTGGTGCTTGAATCCACAGACACTGACCAAGATACCCTGTAATTATTCCAGTCATATAGAAGACGTATAATTTTTTCCACAAACAATCAGAACCGTCATGGACTGAAAAAATTCCAATTGACCAATGATATGCGTTTCTTTTCTTTTATCTTTTACGATGGCGTGTGGTAGACAAGCTTAACTAGCAAGCAAATACGACCAGAATCCTTTTTTGCGAATTACCATATTATGGCGACTTCAACATAGACCTCCTCAAAACCGACGAGTAAGGACGTCAAAGTAGATGTAACTTTTTAATAAATGTTTGCTTTTTTAGCGAATAATTTCCCCCTTACAGGATATCATTTTAAACTTCAAATTGTGTTCGCGACATAAAATTGTTATTACGTCTAGTTTTTCTTTCTTTTCCACCTCACCCCCGCCTCGACCAGGTAATCTGTGACGTCACTGCGGGGGCCTGGGGAAAGAAATTTTAATGCCGTATCCCATAAACCAAAGCTGACGGGAACAGATTGAATTGAATTGAATTGGTGCGCGCGTTGGTTTATGGGATACGGCATTAAAATTTCTTTCCCCAGGCCCCCGCAATGACGTCACAGATCACCTGGGATTAGTTTAAGTTAACTACGGGTTGCATAGAATATTTCCTTTTTCCTTTTCACTCTCCTTTTATTTCTTGTAATCTCTTGTGGAGTATTTGTGTTATATGTCGAAGTTTCTACTTGGAAACGTTAGAACCATTGTAAGACTATTCTGGGAAAAAATGATAGCTAATTAAGTCAACTGCTTTCTTTTGTTTGCAGGACATCGAAGAAGTGTGTCTCGATCGCCCCCAAGGAGGTATGAAGTCATTTTAACCGGCTTATATCAGCCAGAAATGGCGAGCTGTTTGTTTGGTTGAAAATCCTCAAATTTCATGGACTTGAGCGTTAAAAGTTGAGCCAAAGTCAGTTATTGTTCTGTCCAATTACAATTCGACTAGACGAACAAAGGAACCAATCACATCTTGAAGCCCGTACACGAAGCTGATGCCATGCGCCAGTGCGCGGGAAAACCCGTCGATGTTGGGTTCTACACTTCTATTTCTGATTGGTTAAGAAAGTGGCGTGAATGTCTTCAGCCAGTCATAAGATGTCGTAGTGCAAAACCAACGCAGTTGCGCACTCAACTGAAAACCTCTCTATGACCAAATTTGCACAACAGAAAACAACAAGCAGTCTGCTAGCTTTAGTCATATGAAGTATAATCGTATAAATGTCTTATTAGATAATATTTTTGCCCTGAACCATCTTTCATCCATTACGTTTTACCAAGAGAGAATGATTGTCTCTTGTTTTTATTCTCGATTAAACACCCGGCCTGCTATCATAGGGAAAGTTGTAGGTAATTCCCCAAGCAATCTGTTGTTGGTATAATGCAGTTAAAGTATGATAGCAAAATTCCCAGTTACATGTATCAAGAAAAAAGGGAAAATTAACCCTTTCTTTATGAAACAAATTATTTGGAGATTCCAGCTAAAGTCAAAGATTAAAATTTACATAACGTTACCATCTTTTAACACTTTTTAAACTGATTTTGTAAAATGGCTAAATAATTTTCCCTAGTAATGATTGGTCGAACTTGTTGTTATACTGTTTCTTTTGTTGTTGTTTACGCGTGACTTACCCTGCAGTTTCTCCCTCCATCTCCTTTTTGCAGAAGACACAGAAGTAGGTCGCGATCAACTTCTCCAACGGATCCTCAAAAAAGTAAGTCGTACAGTCAACGCTAACCTGCGAGCAAGCTCTCTGGGGTGCTTCGTCGACGGGGCGGAAAAAGGAAGCTCACTGATGTTTTCTTGCTTTCTTTTCCTAGTTCCAATTGTAGATATCGATACACATGCGCTGGGTGAGGACGTGGTGGAGTATGTCTATCCCGTGAAAGAGAATCGATGATAACGTCAAACAGTCTGCTAACGTTCACCTGGCTGAGTGAAGAAGGAGCCTTAACAGATCTAAGGGGCCTCGATGCAAGACTTTTATATAGAAGCTAGATTTCTCTATCCGTATTAGGAAATTTGTAACGCATACAGTCCCTCGCACATAAACCTCGCGCATTGAGTCATACACGCGTGTACTAATTTTGTACCCAGGTCCCCCGGAAATCTAGGTACGAGATGAATGTTGTACGACATTGTTGTACAGCTGTAGGTTTTTGAGTGATTTTCTTTCGAGCAGCCAAAGTAACCAATCTCGCAGTGGTTTGCTTTTGCATTCTTGCCTTTTATCCTCTGCGAAAAATTGCTTGGTACTCCTTGTACCATTCTTGATCCCGAAGTCTTTTCGCAAGCCTTCGGAATCGAGATAACTTTCAAAAACAACCGGAACACAAATAAAAGACAAACGTGACTTGCACACACGCGTTTGGAGATCTGCTTGGCTTTTTGATTGATTGGTCTTTTTCTGATTGGATAGAGTATATTTTTGCGCCACTCATTCTAAACCTTCCTATGCTACGTGGTCAGTTTATGGGAGCTGTCTTTCTTCGGTTGTTGGTCGCCCCAGTTCAATCTCATCTGGACGCATACTGAGCTATGCATGACTCCGATAGACACTTTGCCCACGTGGTTAACACCATTTTTTCTTTGCGGCACGTGTTCAACTCTCCTATAAATCCTTAACCCTTTAGCAGTAGTCACGTGAAGAAGGAGAAAGGAACGAGACAGAAGAAAGTAAAATGGACCACTCGAACAATATTCTTGCGCGCTCGAATTTCCCGTCTTCCCTTCGTTTTGGAACGGCTTGGACTCAGGCTTGGCTAGATCTGCAAATAGATCCTTCTTCTCTATCTCCATGGTTACCCTCTGAACTTGGTTAGCTATTCAGGTAGTTAAAAATCCCGTTTATACTTCCGATTGGTCAGCCCTAGTTGGGAACGATTTCTAAGGAAACCTTAAATCATTTTATCGTTATTTTCCTTTAGATAACAAGATCTATTTGGATAATCGTAGGGTGTTAATAAATTGGCGGACAGATTGTGCCGTTTTCACCCCAAGATTTATTTTCTGATACATGTCAAAAGAAACGATCAGTGGTTACACTTTTAGAGCGGCGGTTTCTTTTTAATCAGTAATTAATCATAGAGAATATTGTCTATTTCTAGACCTGTACGCCACTTAACCAGATAGAGAATAAAATATAATTTATATATCATTGTCATTTTATCGTTTTGGTGCTTGCAAAGTGACGTCACTTGAACTTGGGAGATCATTTTGCAGTCGGTGATTGTGTAGTCTCTTTGGGATCAAGGTCTCGGGATCATTTGCGGCTGTGTGCAATAGTGATACCATTGACTAAGATGACAAGTGAAACAAAAGAATCTCGTTACAGGAACCACTGCGCTTCTTGCTGGCTCATTAATAACAATAGGTGACGTAACGTTATACTCCTAATAGCCAATAAAAGAAGCGCTTACGTCACCAAAGCAGTTCCCGGAGTGCAATTCGAGACCGTGCCAATCCACGCGCAACCTCAAAATAACCAAGCGGCCATTTCTGAGTTCCAAAAATTCTCACTTTCAAAACGAGGGTTAGTGAGAAACCTTTTATCTTAAAATGAGTTTTGTTTGCATGAAAATTAACAAAGGCTCCTGTGAGCCAGCTCATGAATGAATTGGATTAGTGTGGGTATAAAGAATACCTTGTAGGGGAGGTTCGGAAAGAATCGTTTAAACAAATTTTAATGCATAAATTAATTGTCTAACAGAATGGAGTGAGTGATCGGTGAATTCGCGGTCCATTTCTACAGCTCATTGCATGACTACGTCATTCATGAGCTAAAAATGAGTTTTGTTTGCATGAAAATTAGCAAATTATATTTTCATATCAATAATTTCGCACTTAGCCTCGCTTTGAAACAGAGGCTTAAGGTATCTCGGAAATAGCCCTATTATTTTACTTTTTATTGCTTAAATTATTTTTTTTTGAAGTTAACATTATCAGCAGTAAGCGAATTTTGTACAATGGCCATATTATGTACACGTTGACACTCGAGGAAAGGAGGATAGTACTGGGTGGAGGCGCTTTAGCAGGTATATTAATAAAACCCACCTTATCTCTTTTGGAAGTACCCTCAACGTCAACTGAAGGATTTCACTGGTTAAAGCAACAAACAAAATGTGTCAAGAAAGATTTAAAAGATGGATTATCGAATAAACGATTTTTTGAGCCTGATTTTTGGAAATCAAATATAAAATTTACCATAGCGGTCGAATACACTGACTTTCTGTTTTGCTTGTTTGCAATCGTGACAACACTTGTGTAGCCCTACTGATGGAGAAGGAAAAAAAGAAATTGCTTTGTGTTCTTGTGCGTCTGTTGGCATCGCACTTCTGAACTAGGATGATATTCCTAAGAAAATCTGAACGCTGAAATGCTTACTTCACATGGGCTAAAAATGAGTCGCTTGTTTTCTACGTCTGGTAGCGATTGCAAGCACATGACCAACGGTGTTAATTATTTTATTGGACTAAAAGATAGGGTCTGATGTGAGAAAAGAGCTCAACTCCCATAGAACTGGTTTTGCACTGACACTAATAAGAGTCCCGTTTCGTTGATTTCAGTCAGTTTTAAGCGGGAGCTCTGCTTTTAGGCTTTTATATTGATGCGTTATTATTTGAGACAAGGTGCGGTTACACATACCGTAGTAAAAGGCATTTCCGACGCCGCGGTAAATAGGCCACTTCCGAGTTCCAAAACCCCTCATTTTCAAAATGAGGCTAGGTGCACAACCTTTCTTGTGAAAATGAGTTTTAGCGGGTGTTTACATGAGAAAACTCGCACCGGCGCGAGTTTCATACTGACATGACTTTTTGATTTCGTATCGCGTTTACATGATGGGTGGGTCATTTCACATCTCGTTATTTGAAGGTACACTTCATGTTGATAAAATGCACGTATGATTCAAAATCGCGAACATTACGCATGCGCTACCCGTTCCAGTCTACCGGCAGACCGATTTCACACCGAAACGGATGGTCGTTTCGTGTTTACATGATACCGTTGCGAGATTTCGTACCGGAGTGAAATTCTCGCCCCGGTGCGACAACCGGAGTGAACTCACGCCGGGGCGACTCGCGCCGGCATGACTTTTTGTGGTGGTATCATGTAAACAAATGTAGAGCCATGAGAGGGAACCGGAGTGAACTCGCCGCGGCGCGAAAGTCGCCCCGCTGTCATGTAAACTACCCCCTTATTTGCATGAGAATGAAAAATGATTTCCATATCAGAGGCTGAGCACCTACCCTCGTTTTGAAACAGAGGCCTGGGGGAACTCGGAAATGGCCTATTTAACGTAGGTTTAGTTTACTGTGGTGGCATGTGGCTACACTTGAATTAATCAACAAGATGAATTAGCCGCTCTCACGGCTTCATTTTCACTATTGCCACCCTATTTTGGTAATAATCGCCTTCGATCATGGCAGGATTTCACGTCATGTTGAAATTAAGGTATAACTAAGTTAAGCACAATTTCATCAGGTATGTTAGTCCTCAACATTAATCTTTCCCAAAATAGCGCTGAAGAAACCACCGTGTTAACCCTTTAAGTCCCAGTAGTGTCCAAGACCAATTTTCTTCTTACAATTATCCATACACTGTAAAGAGATAAGTTATGAGAACAAATAAAATGATCACCCAAGAGAAAATACTTTGATCTTTGAACAAATTCTCTCAACTAATTCTTTAAGGAAATGTATGGAGATCAGTTTGGAGAATTTGTATGTGGATACTGGGGCTTAAAGGGTTAAAATAAATAACTTTCTTTGCGTGTTCATGTTGGTGTCTAATGAAGAATCCTGAATGGCCCTTTTGCCTTGGGGTATCGAAACACCCTAGCTATTTGCCACGTCAGGGCCGTAGCTAGCATGAGGCAAGACGAGGCAGTTGCTTCGCTTTTGGCACCAGTATCGCTAAGCAATAAGGAAGTGAACCTCTACACTTGCCCAAGATTGATTTTTTTGAAGAAAAATGCCACAGAAAATGCTTACAAGAGCATTTCTGAGCCTCTAGATTTCCAAATTTCTGGGGGGGGGGGGCAAGCCCCCAGTCCCCCCCAGCGGCTCGCGCCTCCGGCGCTCGAAACTTGCCTCGTCTTTTACGAAAGTCTGGCTACGGCCCTGACGTTAAATGTCATGAGCGGTTTCTTTCTTCTTTTGGACGTATACGTATCCATGGATATTGGCCATGGTAAATGTATCTAGGAAAAGTCTGGTCACACGCACCACACCAATTTCCTGCGGTAAAGGTGTCCCGTGTAACCACACCTATTGATTATGCGAGTAACTGTGGAAGAAAGCTAGCCTTACAGCCCAGCCTTAAGTACCGTAAAATCGAAGCCAAAGAAATGAACGATGGCGAGACGATGTAGACAATCACGTGAACTAATCACAACAAAGTTTTATACGGGAAGGCTCCGGCCCGACATCCAACCCTTACCCTTTTAAATACCATTTTGGCAGAAAAGGTACTCCCTTCGTATATTTTCAGTCGGCGATTGGTACCCCTTTTGAACTTTGCATCCCTTTTAATAAATGTACTGTCTTTAACATATGAATAAACCTCAAAGCAGAACGTTTTCTCGACTTTTTCGCCGCCATATAAAATGCATCTGTTATCCCTTGTGAGTCTTTTTACTGACCCAAATGACAGATTTCCCTACCCTTTTTGTATACTTCAACTGGTAAAATCCCTACCCTTTCATATACCTGAAGCCTGAAAAAGGTACCCCGTTCGGGCGGAGCCTCCCCGTGTAAGTCATTATAGGGAGTACCCCTCGGGTTTTGAAAAGCAGTGTGACATAATTAACAATTAGTATAATTACATTGTTGCCTGCGTCGCAGACGCTCTAAACCTTCTGTATAGAGTATATTTACGAACACGTGGTCCGGCTGCAACGCAGGCTATTATATTGATGATTACTCGAGAAAATAAAATTATTGATCAATTTCCGACTCCGAAACATCAAAAAATCTGGCTGCCATTTTGAAAACTGCTAGCCTTCAATGCTATAATCACCGCGCGGTGATTATAGCGGGATAAAGCGAAGCTCCTAGCCAATCACAGCGCTCTGTTTTCGATAATCATCAATGTAATTATACTAGTGCTTGTTAATTTGTCGTTTCTTACCTCCTGTACTCTAAAGTGATGCTACATTCATCATCTAAAAAAATGTAAAATTCAAGAAGTCCCACACTGTTATTTCCAAAACAAAAACAAACGAACACTGAACAGACAGACAAAGAAATTTAAAAAGTAATTTAGAAAATTATTGCTGAAAGACTTCCTGGCCACTGAAGAAGTAAGAAAACAAACCTTAAACCGTTTTCGTCATGTTTGCTGTCATCTTCAGCTAGCTTAATTAAGCAATGACGACGACAGCGAGAAACGCTTCTGTTAACTCAAATCAGTTTGAATTTGTGCAACTTATTGGGGCAACAGAATCCTGTTACGAAGACAAAGACTGACACAAGAATTCTACAGTTCCATCCAGGACAAGCAATTTGTCGTTGAAGTGTCGAGCAACGGCCTTGTTGACGGACCTGAACACAAAGAGTGGACTCATGGTCCTACGCGACGTGTTGCAGCTACATGTCGCCTATCGTCCGACCTTCAGGAAATTTCATGTCCGAAGTCGTGCAGTGACTGTACAGAAATGTGAAAACAAGTGTGCTGCACGTGCAAAGTCGTCAACCTATTGTTGCTTTGCTCATCAAACCTCTACTTTTTTATTAATTGGGCGTTCTTGTTGCGGTCTCCTGATTGCAGTCGCTGTCATTGCTAGACTTTCCTACTGAAATAGGGAGTTTAAACAATGACAGCAACTACGAGAGCAATGGCAACAAGAACGTCAAAAAAGCAAGAGGTTTCATAAGCAAAACAACAGCTCTACACGCGCAGTACACCTACTTTTTTGCGCATGCATTTTTGTTTACAACACTGTTTTGCAGTTTTTCACAACCACGACTTTTCACGTTTTACGGAGGACGTGAACAGTTACACGAGACAGGCACTTTTTTTTCTTTCTCTGAACTTCAGTACAACCCTCCCGGCTCCAAAAAAATTCTCCAGCATTTGACAAATCGAATGAGGTGAAATATTTTATCTCTAATTTTCGTGTGTTTTATACAGCCGAAAAAACTCTTATAAAAGGGCCGCTGGCTGATGTGATATGTTACGTCACGTGAGGGTGTTTGGTCAGCTAAGGGTCAGCTACTGTCAGCTACATTATGTAACCAACACGCGGAAGATTTCTAACTTGAAGCATGGGAAAGACAGAAACTATTATTTCCCGCTGGAGGGATTTCCTCTCAAATAGCAAGGTTTCGTGGCCAACCTACGTATTGATTTGCCTTTTTGGTTTGGGATCGTGGGTGGCTGTGAACGGTTTATGGGTCGAACTTCCAGTTTTGGTCAAAGGTTCCCCCGAAGGATGGAACCTTCCATCGTATCTGGCGGTAATAGTCCAGCTCGCTAATGTCGGCCCCTTGATTTACGCCATAGGTAATCATTTTGCTCCGAAGAAAGTTCACGAAAAAACTGCAGTTCCGTTCATCGTTTCAATCGGTGCTGTTGCTTGTGCTTTGCTTGGATTCTACTGGAACGAAACAAGCTACGTCGGCGGCGATAAACACAGTACAGCTCTCTTTGTCCTGTCGTTTTTCTTGGCTATCGTCGATTGTACTTCCTCTGTGGTCTTCCTAACGTTCATGTCACTATTCCCTTCGTTTTATTTGAGCGCTTTATTTGTCGGGGAAACATCAAGTGGTCTGCTACCCGCTTTTGTTGCCCTTGGTCAAGGTATAGACAGCGGAAGCGGAAGTTACAACACGACGAATGCAACCAATTCCTCATCCCACCAGCACACCGCTAAAGATGATGGTTTGAAATTTGGTCCTGAAGGTTTTTTCTTTTTCTTATTTTCAATCATGATTGTTTGTGGTCTGGCGTTTTTGGCATTAATCTATTTACCTGTGGCTAAAAGCCAACATGTGATGAAAATCACTGTAAGAAATGCACATACAAAAGAAAGTGATGATGAAACTCAGCCTCTCTGTGGGGATTTTCCTAAATCCACTAGGGCTGTTCATGATCCAACTACAACTCAGGACTCTTACAAAAATCCTAAACATAGCAGCTGCCAGTCAGTTAGGGATGAAATGAACCTGAAAATAATTTTTCTCCTGTGTATTCAAGCATGGATAAACTGCCTGTCAAATGGTGTATTGCCATCAATTCAAGCTTATGCTAGTGAGCCATATGGTGAAAAGACATATCATTTAGGTAAATTCCAGGTTTTAATTTTGTCTAGCGGATTCAGATGTTTTTCCAGAAACTTCTTTACCTTGCTGAAATGCCGTATTTATTTGGTATAACTTGCACCCCCAGGGGTGTTGGGCTTTATAGCCCACTCCCCCCCCCCTCAGAATCACCAGTGATGTTCCAAAAATAAAAATATAAATAAAAAAATATGTCTATGTTCCAGGGAGTAAGTAAGGAAATGGGCTACAGTAGGGCTTATGAAATACATTTTGTATTTACTGGCTTTTAACAAAAGCTTTAAAAGGTCATAGGTGAAATCAGATTCATTTCAATATATTGGAAGAGGAGGGCTTGTTTGCAGCAGGAGGGGGGGGGGGTATAATCAGATCTATTTTTTTGTTTACAGG
Source organism: Porites divaricata (assembly GCA_038088405.1). Classification (NCBI taxonomy): domain Eukaryota; kingdom Metazoa; phylum Cnidaria; class Anthozoa; order Scleractinia; family Poritidae; genus Porites; species Porites divaricata. The sequence continues at coordinate 5,937,155 of JBBMOI010000011.1, forward strand.
TAGATGAGGTAATAACTGGGGAGCTTATGATTGGATGGGGAGGCTTATAAATAGTGGTTTTTCTATACCTTAGTCCTTGATTACACTGCTTGAACATCATAACTTGGAACCTGCTTTAGTTACTTTTGGGGAGGAAGCAATTATGCAGTGGTGAGAGACCTGGCACCATATGTGGGTTGAGTTTGTTGTTGGTTTTCCTCCTTTGCTCCGAGAGGTTTTTCTCCGGGTACTCAGGTTTTCCCCCTCTCCTTAAAAAACCAACATTTCCAAATTCCAATTTGACCAGGAATCAGGTAGACAAAGAACCACTTTGTGGATGTGCTACCTTCAAATCATTATTATTTTATTTATTTATTAATATTATTACTTGACCTACTCCCCATCCTTTCCAAAAATATGTTTTGGGATGATAACCTAGTGGTGAGAGTATAATGAGTGATAAAAACATTGCAATAGGCCTTTTGCGGCTGGTCATTCACATAGTACAAAGCCGCCATGCTGGAAAGCAAAAGTCGCACTGGGAAGAGACAAAAAAGGGGCTCACATAATCTAAAATAGTAATCTCCTCCCAATATATCCATTGCTCTCCAGCGTGGCTGTTTTGTACCATGTGAATGACTATATAGCTGCAATAGGCATAATCTGTTGTTTCAACCTCCACTGTAAATAAAACCAAGTTATTGGGTTTTACCTAGTTACACCTGTTTATTAACCTTCATCAACAGTTGCTACTCTGTCCAGTATTGCCAGTGCCCTGACTTGTTTTGCGGCATTATGGATTCCATGTTCTCCACCAACACTAGTGACCGTATTGGCCAGTATTTATACAGTTCTAAGTGGTTACATCCTCGCACTTGCTTCACTGAGCCCAACCCCTCCACTTTACAATTCAGATCTGGGAAGTGCACTTATAGTAAGTATGGATATTAATGTCTCTTTTGATTAATTCTGGGAGGAGGTACCGTAGGAATTTTTGGTTAGGGTTGTTCGACTGGAACCCTGGAAACCTTTAATAGCCTATACCAGACCTAGTTCAGCTGAATTTGCTACCTTTTACTAGAATTATATACATAACTGCCCAAATCTTTCCTGAGCCTAGAAGGGTCACTATTTTCCATCTATCAGTGCTTTCTTTGCTATTAAACTGAGTTAAGTGTCAATTCCTGGTTTCCTTAGTCTGAACTAGAATCTTCAACCGGTTTCCTGGAAAATGATACCCTATTCAAGGCTCAAACTCTCTGATTTGAATACCAATTTGTATACCCAGACCAAACTGCTTGAAAACCATACCCTCTAAAGCACCACATACCTATAAAGCCCAAATATGGTGGTACACACCCCTCCCCCTTGGGGGATTTTTAGTAACTCCTTGTCCACACTTATAAATTGCCATTTGCCTAGCCTCCCATGTTATGTTTCATATTTTATTTTGCTTGGAACAGAGGTCATTTTTGGTCCTTTTTTTAAAAAAATGTCTTTTGCTGTTTTCTCCTTGCAGATTCTTGTCAGCATCATAAGTGGTATTCTAATCAGCTTTACCAAACTGTCCATTTGTACAATAATGCGCAACCATGGTTACCGAGCATTGTTCTGGTGTGGCGTCAGTATTCAGACAGGCTCCTTTATCGGGGCAATAGTCATGTTTCCACTTGTTAATATTTTTAAGGTTTTTCACCAGGCAAAAAGTTAATATTAGCTGACATCAGAATAATTTTATGGTAAAAAATGTATGAACTTCTGATTATTATACCAAAGCACTATTTGGCACACTTGATCTCCAGTATTTGCATCTAATTACATTATCCACAAAAAATGTCATTTTCAGTAATGATAAAAAATGCATTATCTGAACAAAATAACAAAAAAAAAAATTACTATGAGTTTAGTTTGGTTATAAATTGGAAACATGTCTTTAAATGTGCATCAGATCTTTGGTCTATGTCTTGGGTGGCTCATTTAATTTTGGCTTTGCAAAGGGTGCAAGCTGTTATCTTTCTTAGGTGATTAAAAGTGGCAGGTATTTTGTGGTTTAGACCAGTGGAAGTGAAACATGTTTGTGCAAATCTGTAGCTGATGATCTGTCCTTTTAAGTCTTTGCTTGGTTAATAACAGAATAGGAACAGTAGAGAGACACTCATTTCAAAATACGTGATACAACTGTAGGTGCATACAAAGCAATTAAAGTAATCAATTATCAATATTTATTGATATTGTTCCAAGAGACACTGAGGAAAAATATCAATGTTTTGTTTTTCTTAATAAAACAACAACTGGAACTTTTTGTTTACTTTTTCTTTGATAAATTTCATGCTATATTTACAACAGTAACCCAGTACAAACAAGTCACACTGTCAATGTCTCAGTGCTACCCACAATGTCACCTTAACTCTTTAAGCCCCAATATTTACATGCAAATTCTCCAGTCTTCTCTCCATACTTTTCCTTGAAGGGTAAGTTATGAGAATTTGATCAATGACCATAACATTTCCTTGGTCACCATTGTATCAATTCTCCTAAACTTTTTTTTGCTGATGTATGGAAAATGTTGAGAGAAAATATATGTTGATCACTATTGGGACTTAAAGGGTTTTAACGTTGAAAAATGTTCATACATGTAATAATTTATAATCTACAAAACTTTGTGCAAATGTTTAAAACAGTTATATGACCACAGCGATGAAAAATAGATGACATCAGGATACACTTTCCTTTTGCTAAAAATCTATTCCTTGACTGAGAGTTTTTAACAGATCAGGTAGGAAACTGAAGTGTGGAAGAATTGGCCTGATTGCAAATCATTGGGGTAGCTTCAACGTAAAGAGCAAAATAAATGTATAATGAGACGTCGATAAAACAAACCCCTATATAACATTCTTTGCTCCAGTCAGAGGAAAAGTTTTGGAACAGGACCCTAGTTAGGTCTTAAACAATATGCTGAAGGCATCAGTGAGCCATCATACTTCTTCCTATGATACAAATTATATTTTGAACAAGAGTATCAAAACATTACAATACTCTAACAATAAAAAATGCTGCCTTGACAATTTGTGAAATGACTGTTTTCAACTTTTCTAACCCATCAAGCTCTGCATTTTCGTCCTCGTAAGGAATTTTCATGAGAGCAAACCATCCCAGCTTCTTGTGTTATTCAATTCAAGGTGGTGAACAAATACATTAGCACTTATTTTGTGGTGCGTCAGCTGTACGGTCCTTGTGGTAAAGCAAACCGCGACTGCCATTGCTTTGCAAAAAACATTGATAAACACTTAATGGCTGGTCCCGAGGGAAACAGTTAATTTTGTTTCCTGGGATCTGACTGGGGAAATATTGAGATTCAAAGGAAACAAAATTAACTGTTTCCCAAGGGATCAGTCTTTAAGTGATTTGTTATACAGCTGGAAATTTTGAAGCTGGAAATTTATTAAACCCGGTTGCAACAGCAGTTGTTGGTCAACATTCATATATCATAGATTTTGCAATGTTGCTACTCAGATATTTTGGCAGGAAACAGGTTCATTGTTAGATGTCATGTTGGGAAAAATTTTCAAGTTATATAACAATGTATCATTTTGTATCATATCGTGGCCCTTGTACTCAATCTGTACCCTTGCTGTTGCAAAGTTAAACATATTTTCCTGTCCCTTGACACATTGTTATATCGGCATTTCCTTGTGAAATGTTTGTAGGCTTTGCTCACATTTTTCAGGCCCTCAATATTTCCATGAAAGGTAATTTTTTGTATCCTCTTGCTAAAAGTAGTCAATTTTAAAAAGTATTTCAGAAGCTATCGAAAAACTGGAAAATAGATTAGAGTCATTTACATTGCAAGACAATTAAAATTATTTTTATGCAAGTCTCTAAAGTCCATTATATGCCTTCTGTTGAGATTGTTGCTTCAAAATAGTCTTGAGAGCTGAAAAAAATGCACAAAACAATGACATTAATAACTTAATTTAACAATTCAACTTCAGTACATTGTTGCTGTATTTTCTTTTGTTTAGTGTTCTCTACCTTTACTTGGTAGTGAAAAGCCGAGCTTTACTTCTTGAGTTTTGGCAAATGGAAATCTTTGGCCGATGAATTTCTTGCAATTACCTTGACATTTTTTACACTTTGCTCTGCTGTAGTTTCTTAGGAAAATAATTTTTTATTGACTGTTTTACTAACTATAAAAATACAGTGGATATAAAAACTATTGATAGTTTTTATATCCACTGTATTTTCACTGATCAGTAAACAGTGTTCCAAACTCATTCTCGTTTAATAAAGTCTATAGTTTTTCTTGTCATGTTTCAAAAAATATGGGGTGAGACATACCTTCTTTCTCACTGTCTTCGAGGCCTCCTCTTGGAAATTCAACATCAAATGTAATATAAAGATCTCCCTTAGCATTGTTGTTATCATAGTTTGGCATTCCTTCATCTTTCTTTTTAATACGAGCTCCTGGCCAAGTTATTTTTTCTCGCACTAAGTGTACCTGACAGGAAATTAAATAATAATACAGTACTAAATAACAACAATAATCATTTAGTGGTACTACATGTACATAAATGACTTTTGTAGTGGTTCTTCATTGACCATTCTGGATCAAATTGGAATTTAAACTCTTGCCTTTGCCTTGAGTTTTTAAAACTGATGATACGCAGTACAGTAGTTTTATTGCTATTCGCCACTTTAGAAACAAGAAAGAAACTGGAGGGAGTTAACTTTTGCAAAGACTTCTGAGACTTTTACCGGAGATTAGCCAATGGCTGACAGGCACATCTCCAGTAATGATTCCAGGAACAATTGTTACAGGACACATTTCTGCTCAGTTTTCTTCTTGTTTCTAAAAAGGCAAATGCAGCCCTGTACCCTAAGCATTCTGAAAGCTTTTATTGAAGTAGCTGTTTAAGCAGGTTTACCTTATGTCCATCCAAATGAGGTATGTCCATCTCAAATCCATTTAAAGCATCAACTAAAGTTATGGTCACATTTGTGTATAAATCATCCCCTTTTCTTTTAAAACTATCATGTCTGTTGAGGCAAAAAAAAGTATGTTCAAGCATTCTTACTTGGGCAGTTCTGACATGGGATAGGTTCTACATAACAATAATAAATTTTTGTCAATCAGTTAAAAAAATTTGTAGTTTCTTGGCTTTGTTGATGATTCAATCACCGGATGAAATGCACTGTAACACTTGATTGAAAAGACCCTGAACAACGTCTACAACACAAAATGACAAAAGATAACACTAACTTCTACAACAACAACAACAACAAGCCTTCTGAAGCGGTATAAAAATATAAGAAACATTCCAAACAAAAATGATACAGTGCACCCCACAGCGGACATTTTACAGTGAAACCACCACTGGTTTCCCTGTAAAATGACATCTGAGAATCGAGTACAGAAATTCCATACTGATGACGCATCACTACCAGATCTTGGTAGTGCTTCTGATTGGTTGAAGCAAATTCCCCACACAGCATGAAAATGTAGGTTTTTACTCGTAGGGTAGTACCATGATAGTAAAAAAGTTTCCAGGAGGCTACACTATGCAGCAAGAAAAATCTATTATCAGGGCTTCTAATAGGTCGCAGAAAAAAAGTCAAATTTCGCTGGCTTTTTAAAGACAAATTTGCAGAAAAATCAGCCGATTTCGTGGGAATTTTCACAGCAAACTTCACCAAAAAGCAATCAGTAAAAAACACAGGTGCGGATCCAGGGGAGGTGAAATGGGTGAATTTTCACCCTCCTTTTTCTGAGCCCCCTTCTTTTTTTTTTCTTCTTATCCCTCAAATATTGAAATAATATTTGATTTCTCTGATTTCTCTGATTGAGGTGGAGAATGTGCATAAGCGATGACCAGTTCTACCAATCAATTTATTCATTTTGAGCCCACAAACACACTGTCCAGCATGTAATCCAAAAACGCCTTGTTTCCATGCTTTAGCGACGTTGCATTGTCGTCATCCAGGTCTGTCTACTCTGCCATTCCGACGGCGTGCGATTTTGATTTCCAGATACTGTTTATAACTCTTAGTTTTTGTTCCTCCATCGACGATGCAGCACTCGATAGCTGGCTTTTTTACAAAGAAACGGTGAGTAAAATTGTTATTGCATTAAATTGATTCATAGTCATCATATTTCAACCATTTCAATTTAATGTTATTTTCAGAGTAACAGAAGAGAACATCTCAACCAAAGGCGAGCCTCATGCTAAAGCTAGTAGAGCACGGTAAAGTAGAATGAAAATAAATTATATTATTTTATTATATAGACTCGAGTGTTTTACTGGGAAATATACCACTCGTAAAATTCATAAACGCTACATCCGGGACCCGAGTGGTTTATTTTCCATAATCTCACTAGTGAGTTTATCGATGACGTAATTTCGGTCATTTCCCTCTATTACTTTATCGATGTCTTTTTGTCTATATAATAAAAAGAACATTACATGGCGGCTTAAAGATATGAATTTTATTTTCTCGTGGCAAAAACAATATTTTACTCACTCGCTGCGCTCGTTCGTAAAATATTGTTTTGCCACTCAAAAATAAAATTCATATCTTTGCGCCACCGTGTAATATCCTCTATATATTATTTATTGCACTATTTTTATTTGTTATTTACTGTAAACTTGGTTTGCTGCCCTACAGCAGCTGCAGCTTATGCCGAGCACCGAGCGCCACAAGTTGTGACATTGTACAATGTGCCTGGAAGGTTATCAGGCACAGACCTCAAACACCTCAACCAGGCTTTGGTTCTATTACATTATTACAAAAATTCACCCCCCATTTCAAAATCCTGGATCTGCGCCTGAAAACAGCCGATTTTGTGGTTATTTTCAGGGCAAATTTCACTTGAAATCAATGGGTTTTGCATTGATTAGACCAGCGTTTAAAAACTAAATTGATCAAAAAGAAACTGCATGTGAGTGATACCTTAGTTCTCTTATAATGAATTTCAAATCACCAGGTTCACCATCAATGTGAGGCTCACCTGCAAAATAATAATAAAAGAAGAACAGAGATATTAAACATCAGTTCTTAATACTTCTAAATTAAACAGGAATTTGAAAATGCTTGAATTTCGTGGATGACTTTAAAATGCAGACAATGTTTCAAATTTTAAACAAATTCTCCTAATTAAAAACTTAAAATTATCCTATTTCAAGGGCTCAAAGCCCCAATATCCACCTAACAATTCTCTTCACTGACCTCCATACAATTATTCCTCAAAGAATTAGCTGAAAGAATTTGAGAAAACAGATTTCCCCTTTGGTGATCATCTTCTCTATTCTCATAACATTTTCTAATATTGTTAAGAAAAAACTGCTCTTGATCACTCTTGAAATTTAAAGGTTTAAAAACTAACTTAATAATGTTATCTTCTCACCCTCTGCAATGAATGGATACTCCTGGCCATCACGCATACCAGGCTCTACCTCAACTTCTAAGAGTTTCTCTTTTGTAACCATAGTGACGGCAGGACACTCATCACAGATATCAACTGGCGACATTTGGAATCTCCCTGGCCCTAACTGTGTTGTTCTCATCTCTTGCCGACAGTTGCACTTCCTCGTTCCGGGAACTGTCTGTTTAACTGGTTTAAATCGCATTACCTGGGTGACAAGGGAAAAAATTTCAATAGGCCATTTCCGAGTTCCAAAAAATCTCACTTTCAAAAAGAGGCTAAGTGCGAAACCTTCGTTGTGAAAATGAGTTTTATTTGCATAATAATTGAAAATCATTTTCATATCAATGGCTTCGCACTTAGCCTCGCTTTGAAAGTGAGATTTTTTGGAACTTGGAAATGGCCTATTACAGTACATTGATTTGACTAAGAGCAGTCAGGACCTGGTTGTTCAAATGTTGGATAGCACTATCCACTGGACAGGTGAACCAATATCCACTAAATAGAGATTTACCTTTTGATTCAACAAGGAGTAATCAGCTGATTAAAAGTATGTTGCAAGGGCATTACCTAGCAGATGCTGTTAGAAGTGTTATGCTGCTCCCACAAATACAGTAGAAACTCTTGAGAAATGACAGCCAGAAAAACATCGTAAATGAGAGAATATTGAGCGAAAACAAGACAAAATAAGGTGTTGTTATCAGCGAAAAAGGGACCACTCTAAAAATAAGAGGCCAAATATCTTTCTAGAAACTCATGAATTTTCTTGAAGCACAATGAAACACAGCGATCCCAACAAATGCCCCAAGATTAGCATTCCATTTGTTCTAAGTCAAATGCATTACACTGTAAGTTAAGGATATTTAAGACATTATTCACTTCCATTTACTAAAGAAATCACCTCTATAAAGTTGCCATTATAAAGCTCTTCTAGCGTGACCTCCAGATCCATTACAATGTCACTTCCGCGAGGAATCTCCCTTTGATGAGAATGTTGTGAGCCCTCGAAATGAAAGCCAAACCCTCCAAAGAAACTGTGAAAGCCAAAAGAAGGTTTATTCAAAAATAAGATGATACCACTGACATAGATTATTCATGTTATACCTGTAAAAAGGTTCCTTGGCAAAGCATTGAAGAAAGGTGATATTAAGTATAATTTTTATTGTTCCAAAAAGCCATTATAACAAGAATAGGTATTGTTTCTAACATTAATTTTTTTAAAATAAAAAAGGGCACGAACAGGACACTTAGACCCATGCGGGGTGCCTACCCTAGGGAAATATAAGAATTTACAATATATACAAAAAATAAAATCTAGTTGTAGTAAGAGAAAAATTTAAATGTGGCTAAATGTAATTTAGGCAAAGTTAACCTCGAAGCAATGCTGGTCAGCAGTTTTTCCAGCTATACTGGGGGTGGCTCGATGCCTCTAGCAGGGGCCCCTTGTGACTTATATACGCAGTTGCTTGCTTGGAGTTCTTCGCAAAGTGTTGTTGCAATAGCTTGCTGTTTACGTGCCTTTTTGTGCTTTGGTTTTTTCCATCCCTCCCTCCCTCTTGAGGTACAGGCTAGGTAAGTATTGGTCAGTAAGTATTCGACTGAATTGTTCATTGTGACGGTGCCTGGTGGGGGTCGCTCGCAGTGCTGCCATGGATCCCTCATCCTCATGTTAGAGCATTGCCCTGCTCCACCAACTTCGTAGGCACCAACGCCTAAGCTAATCTATTGGTGATGAGTTTAATTTTAGAAAAATCTAACGGTAGAAAATTGCCGTCTAACTGTAGAGAAATCTAATAGTATTAAAAAATTGAAAAATAAAATATATACATGTGTCTTTATTCTGTTAGTGACATGGATATTCGTGAGAGGTTGACCATGAGAAGTAAAAACCTGCATATAAGAATCTACTTTTTGAAGTCTTGCAAAATAGGTTTCTGTACTTTGGGGTACTTACTGCTGTTTTGGAAATTCAAGCTAAGTAGGTTCTTAGTTTCAAAAATAACAATACTTGGATTTGGTCCTTAAATATACAGTGTTTGTTCACATTATACCCTAACAAAACTGATTACAGAACATGGTTGTCGCTAAGATTTCCAGTTGCCAGGGAAATACAACAAGTAGGCAGGGAATCAAACAGAGAGAGATTTCTTTTCTTTCCATTTTCTTCTATTTTCTTATGAAAGTAACCGGGGGCCATGTTCATACCGGCCCCTGCCTCTTAATGACAACCCTGCAGAATTTATATGGTTCTTGTTATACTTAATTTTACAATCTAAAAGTTACACTCCTTGGTTAAATTGTCTATCATAATGTAACTGTAACCCACATATAATTACCTGCTTGATCTTGTTCGGCTAAACAGGTTCTTGCATTTTTGGGTATTTAAGTGGCAAATTTCTGCCGGGAGGTTCTTAATCCACTAGGATCTTACATACAGGTTTTTAATGTGTTGAAGTCCACAACACTAAGATACAGTCAATTCCTATCATTCTCCTCTGCATCAACAACCATGTATAATATAATTTGTATGTCATAGAACTTGACACAACAATACCTTGAGAATGGGTCAAAAGGATCTCCTCCACCACTCTGCATATTTTTAAGTCCTTCCTCTCCATGATTATCATACACCTTTCTCCTCTCATCATCAGTTAACACCTGCAAGTACAATGATGCACATTCAGTTCAGTTTCGTTCAATAATTTTTAGTTTTGGCACAATTCTGCAATAAACATTCTTACTGCAAATCCAGTATTCTAATTGGCTGATATTTCAGTAGTACGTAAAATCTGTTCTCAGTAAAACTGGTGTTCAACCTAGTTTGGTTCGGAATTTTCTCCATTTTTTAGCTCTGATTATTGACAGGAAACAAGACAAATTCTGGTCTAACCTGCAAATGGATTTTGCATTCAACAAATTCACTATTTAGAAGCACATAAAGCATGAAAAGCTGAGGTTTGGATGTTAATAATATGCCTAAGAAACAATAAAAAACTGCTCTTTTACTTTGCAATATTAAATTCTAGAATTTTTGTAACCTGTTGGCTTTGTCAGGTTATATTATCTTGGACCTTTGGCCTACACCAAATTCCTTATCTGCCAAAAAAAATAAGATTTTGCTTTCTGATAAAATTATTGTTAAATAGACAGAAGAGTAAGTGGAAGTTGCTTCACACATGATCTGGCTGGCCAGCTTCTGTGTAGATACATTTGCTATTCAAAATTATAAGCCCAGAAACAGATTGGGTGGGGAGAAGCACAGCTTTGCGTTAATTAACACAAGGAATATTATAGTTGTGTAGGAGACTTAATTTTTGAATGATTCTTTTTTCCACCTTTGGCTCTTGTTGCACGGAGAATGACGTCTCTACTAAAAAGAATCACACTCAAAAACACAACTTACATTAATTCACTGCTAATGTGGTTAATGCATAAGGCATTTGCAGTATTATCATTTTTTCCAGGAGAATAAAAAAGGTTGAACAGTAGCTCATTGCCACTAATTCAATCAATAAGTATTCAAAATTGTACTGCACTCAAAAATTCCTAAATGCCAGGAAACCAAAAGCCATGCTGTATCTTTTCAATGAAACTAACTGAAAGACGTTGCGTGTGTGACAGCTTGTTTACACCTACAGGCCACATTGCAACAAAATGGACCAATGAGAGACCGACACCTTGAGTGATTTGCATAATACACATAAAAGTTTCTCTGAGAATTTTATGATGCTAAAAATCGAAACTGATAAAAAAAGTCGGAATTTTCTCCAGGATAAATAATACTAAAATATTGAGTAAGTTTACCTTATTGGATACTGAGTAACATTTACTGTGCAAGCAAAGTGCGAAAAGAAAAATAAGCTTCAGTTTAATTAATACGACGTCTGTTGACAAATGGATTGTACGAAAGCACAAAAAAAATTCATCGGTTTGAATTAAGTACTTCAACAAGCTAAATGAAAATCAATTCGTTCTGTCATTTAAAAATATGACGTGAAAATATGCCGTCATAACAAATATATCAAGGTTTGCGTTGAACATTTCTTGTACATAAAAGTTCAAGTTTCCAGCTGACAACCACCTGTATCGAGTACATAAACATTTTTACTTAACCCTGTTTTTAAAGTTAAAATACTGTTGCACCGATCCAACTTTAAGGCATAAAATGTTAAGAAATAGGATCTATATTCTCTGCATCTCGGATTTTGCGTTAAAAAAACGTGCAGTTAAGACTGATTGAATAATTCAATGCGAGGCTCCATTGCCGAAGAAATTCTGGAAGTCTGAAGGATTAAATTAACACTGGTGAAATTTATACTTTAATAACAAACCTCATATGCAGCACTTAAATCCTGAAATCTCTCCTGGGCTTGAGGATCATCCTTATTTTTATCCGGGTGCCACTTCATCGCCAATTTTCTGTAAGCTCGCTTGATTTGGTTTTTGTTGGCGTCTCGAGGGACGCCTAGAATCGTGTAAAAATCTCTCCTGCAGAAACAAAAGTAAAACAATAAAACATCATACATGATAGGCCAAGAAAATACACACCAAAATTGAAGAAAAGGTATTTCATACCCTGCTAAAATCTGCAAACAGCAAGACAAAACTAGGAGAGGCAAGAAATACACGTGTAATTCCGCCATTTTACCGGCACATTTCCTTTGGCAGAAACGATGCCAATGGATTCTGGGAAATGGAGTGAGTTGCGGGAACAATCCCTCGGGATTGCTTGTCCGAGCAAAGCTTGCCGAGGACTGGGGAGACCTTTATATGTGTTTTCTGAAAAAAAAAAAAAAAAAAAAACCTGACTTATCCTATTTTTCCTGTTTCTGGGATGACTGTAAATTCATATAGAACACGTACAGGAGTCATTACCATGACATGTACCAGTGATGGTCCTGTGTATTTCAATTTCATTCAATACCTGCCTTGTAAACGCTCTTCTAGGAATAGGGCTAGAGGACTGGCAAAATTTGTTCGCTGTAACACGGTTTCGTTATATCGAGGTTCTTTTTCATGTATTTCAATATTAGGGTGTGAAAGAAATCGATCGTTTTACCAATGACTTCGTTATATAGAGGTCCGTTATATCGAGGTTCCACTGTACTCCTGGAAATTCTTGTTGAGGGTGTGCCGCCCTGTTCTCCCTAACCCTATTTCAGACCAAATAATGTCATTTTTCACACCCGTTTTTAGACCTGGACTCTAAAATCCATACCCATTCTCAGACCTGGCCTTTCAGAAATGTCATCATTACTTAGATTAGAACAGCAACAAAAAAGATTTCTTAAAATCCATTTCGAATTCCAATAAATACGTTATTACACTACCGTAGTTCCCTTGGAAACCATACCCGATTTCAGACCAAAATGAGCAAAGTCTCTAGACCCAAAAAGGCGCAAAAACCCCACCCCCCCGGGTGTACTTGCAATGATATTGCGATGCCAATTCAAGTGAAGTCAACTTTATTTAGGCAGGATAGCCCTATCAGCCATTGGGAGGGGACGAAATTCAGGCTAAACGTCTAAACATGTCTGGCTCTTGTCACGCTGCAACTTGCCAAACACTATTCTACAATAGCTGTGGTTCCAATACCAAAAACGAGAAGTCCAAAGACTACTGCAAAGATGATCGGAACAACGTGTAACTGTATTCTTTTTTTTTTTTTTTTTCATAACAATGTTTTTGCTGGCAGTACCTGCCTTCTTCAGGTTTACAGATCCGTTACTGAACTTATGATAGTGGCCTGGGGACGTCACAGATCACCTGGAATATTAATATAGATGGAGAATGTCGCAATAAAAATTGTTTAAAAGGGAGAGGCGGAAATGACGTACAACACAAAAAAACTGGAAAAGAAAAAATTAATAAGGATATGGATTACAATAATTCGTCACGACGGCTTAGGCCATTAGGTTCAAGAGTCATGGCCTTATCTATCAAAAGCGACCCCCTACCCTCACGAACTGAGTCACGTGAAGAATGAATTTTCTCTACTGTATGGGATTAACTACATGTCAGTGTGAGAATGGTTAGAGTGAGAGAGAAAGTGTTCAAGGTTTGTAGTTCACAAAAGACCAGTTTCGCGTTATTAAAAGTCATACTTGGCTTCGAGGCTGGAATTAGTGGATCATTACAGGTTTCTGGGAAACTACCCACCTACCCCTCCCTTAAGCCAACATTTTGCCCTAAGTGAGAAGTAAGTGTTAATGTTGGCTTAGGGGAGGGGTAGGTGGACAGTAACCCAAATTCATTAAATGAAGGATTTATGGTCATAACTAGTCAATAGTCATAATCTTTAGGCTATGTTCACACGGCACCGGACGAACTTTCGACAGCGGCTGAAAAATTTGACCGGTCACTTCGTTCACACTACTACCGATCATTATTTTCGCTTTGTTTACACGGATGTTTGAACCGGCTAGAGATCTAAATTTTCGTACGGTTTACGCTGTTCCAAATGAAAGGACCACCTGAACGCGGGAATTTTCAACCGGTCAAAAATTCGCCCGATATCGTGTGAATGTAGTCTTAGGCTATTTAATCATTGGATAATGCAATTCTAGAATTCTGATTGGCTTAGCCATCGTGGTATATGAGCATTATACTATGCTCTCCAAATATGGTAACCGTACGCGTCTGCTCAAAATTAAAAACAAGCTGAAAATCGGTTATTTTTACATATAAAGTCGGGAAGATTTCTCGATATTTTGTGGGCGATTCTAATAAACAATTATTCCACTCACGCTTGTTGGATAAGGGATGATTATAGCCAACTCGGTACTACGCACCTCGTTGGTTATGTACCTTATCATATCCAACGCGCACTCGTGGAACAATTGTTAATTACTTTTTCAACTGTTAAATTTAAGCTTTGCCGTCAGTTGTTTTTGACCAATCTACTTTGAAACTGTAAAATAAAACCGAGTTTTATGCTTACTCGTAAGCTGTGTATGTGTCCAAAGGGGGTGGGGGTGAGGGTGGTACTCAACCCATGACTGGGCCAGGGATGTGACTCCCAGGGTATTAGTCCTTTGCCTTGTCTATGAGGAAACTCTCGCACCCTCCCTACCCTGTCAGTTACTGAAATCGTATAGTATGTGATTCCTCCTTAACAAAGGCCTTTTTACGTGTCGTATAAGCGGGAAGACACAGGGATGGGGAATAGGGAGCTATATTCCTGGGGCAAGATGAAGTTTTGCTTTGATGTGTGGCAAACCCAGTGGATTGCAAGCTCTTATAGGTCAGTATGTTTCCAAAAATAGGACGGAAAATCTCGCGCGCACACCTTGAACAATGCCTGAAGGTAAGTACTAATAGCGGAGCTTCACGCGCGCGAGCGGAGCCTAATAGCTAAGAAAATTTAGTTACCTATCCATCCAAGAAGTTTTGGTAGTCATGTGACCGTGCGTCCACACGCCCGTCCGTCTGCACTACAGGAAAAGCAATGTGAAATGTTACACTTTCTAGCTGATAGAGCGATTTTCGTATGACCGTGAAATGAACAGGCGCGAACAAAACAGAAACAACAAACCAACGGAAATAGAGCGATTTTATTGGTTTATCGAACGGATACAAACGCGCTTGGCTTTTGGTTGGTTAAGCGAACGCTCGGGTGAAAAAATTTCATGCCGGAGAAAATTCTAGAAATCAATCGATACTTCGCTTTGACGTCATACTGCAACACGAATGGCCAAACGAACAATGCCTTCTCCACGTTAGGGGTTTTTTTGGCGGGAAAACGAAGATGCCATGTTTTGATCTTTTCATCCATTGGCTGATAAAACGAATAACGAACACTTACCGAAACCATTTTTCAAGGTCCTACGAAAATCGCTCTATTGCACATCCATGTTTGTGGTCAATTAACAGCTGTCAAAACAGGTTATGCACTGACCAGTATCACATGACCGTATCGCGGGCTCATGTGTCGACCCATCGAAGTTATGTGTTTTTTGGATTTCACCGATGAGAAGTTTCTAGTTTTCAATTGATCGCTGGCTCAACTTTAATTGGATTTCTTTATCGCAATATTTTTCTATTAACGAGAGCTTCGCCTTTAGCTTCGGCTAAATCTATATATTTCGACCACCTGAACACATTTTGAGACTAATAGAAGACCATTGGAGACCACGTGTAATGCGCGTGTGTGGCACCAACAATGTTGGAAGAGCTGTGCAAACGGACCCAACATTGTTACGCTACGCTTCGGCGATCACGGGACAGAAGTTGTTGTCTCAAAAGTTTGACTGTTCTCAAACTTTGCGCAATAACTCCCAACAACACGCAACATGCAACAGGGTGTGCAAAAAGGCGCAACAATGTTGGGAGTTGTTGCCCAACAATGTTGTGTCCATTTGCACGGGGCTATAGGAAATGTGACGTGATATATTCAAAGACAATAAGTCGTTTTTCCTGTTTAATGGTCAAATAATCTATAATAGGCCTCTTTTATTATTTTTTTTGTTCAATTTCAAATTTAAAATAATTCCCATTACCAGAATATATCCATTGTACTAACCGGTCTATACAAGAAAGTGTGAAGCGACTATAAACTGAGTCTATAGAATAAATCCGTTGATGCGCCATTTACTTTTCGACATGAAACTTCGTATTTAAGATTTCTTCAAGAATACAGCCCACGTTGACCAATATTCGTCGATTTAACTGCGCAGAATGATCTGATCATTAATTAAAAAGTTTCTACTAACAGTAATCCAATTTGATAGAAAGTTACAAAAATCGTTTCCTATCTAACATTTCTGAGATGTGTTTTTGAAGGCAATATATTTAGTGACCTATGCTGTTTGTCTTTCCACTATCGTCAAAGTGGAAGTTTCGTTTTTACAACAGCAGTCGCAGTTTCCTAGAAAAGTCTCAACTTATTCCGCTGATGATAATTCGGTCACTTGAAGACTCAAATCTTCTTCGTCATTGAAAAATGACGTCATCAGTAAACGCGCCCGCCAGCCTGAACTCGTCATTGGTCAGCACGCAATACATTCTTTGTGGACAAGGTCTCGAAGAAGGGTGGGGACGGGGAATTGTTGTTCTTAAGATGTACTCCCGACCGGTAGGGGGTGGGAAGTCTTGCACTAGAGAGGCTGGTGGACGCTGCTGTAAAATAAACAAAAATCGTACAGTTAAGCATAACTAGCTAATAGCCCATGTCCAAAATTAACGAGTAACGCAAGTCCAGTGAGCTTGAACAGTAGGAAGCTTAAGTAACAACCACAGCAACAATAACGAAAACGGCAAAAAAAAAACAATAGATTTAGATTAGCAAAACAAAAACTTTGCAAGTGCAGCACGCTTTTTGTATGTTTCTTTGCCGTCACTGCAAGACTATCAGGGGCACCCAACAACAATTTTCGGAAAATATCTGTTCGGAAGACGATTTGAGATCTAGAATTTTGGGAACATTTGTTGTAAAATTTCTTGCTTGCCTGCCTCTCCTAGGATTTTCGAACATCTAAAAAATGCTATAATTGCCCATTTTTAACGGATTTTTACCCTAAAAAGGTCACCTAGAATTTTCGGGAGCCATTTTTCAGGCTGAAATTTTCGAAAAGGTAAGTTTTGATCCTATAATTTTCGGATCACTAGACTTTCAGCTAGGAAATCCGAACAGATGAAAAATTTTTTGAGGATAAAAATATGCCTATATCTACCGTTTAAATACTAAAATACGTTCAACAATGCTATGTTTAAGTGGTTGTGGACTATACTCTCGTTGGGTGCCCCTGAGACTATGACGAAAAATGGCCTGGGACCCGACTCCGCATTAGAGGAAAAAAGGAGAAAAAAATTAGCGTACGCGAAAAAAATCAGCGAGTTATTTCATCCCGTTTTTAGCCTTTTCTCCCACTGCAGAGCCTGGTCCCAGGCTACACAAAAACGGCCTAATCTTACGTTTTATGGACGACGTGAACACGAGACAACCATCTTCTTTTCCTTTTCCTGAACTTCCTCACAATCTTTAAGAATTCAACTCCAGAAAAATTTGCCAACATTTGGAGTGGCGAATTTAAGAGAGAGGGAATAAGCGCGGTAAAGTTTGAAGTAGCTGGGCTTCGCTTTTTACGTGACGTTTTCGTAGGGAGCTTAAAAAACAACGACGTGATGAAACGTTGTCTACAGTGCAAGCTTTTTTAGGAGGGAGGGGACCAAAAACTGAGCTCCAAAATAGACCATTTCAGAGTTGCAAAAACTCTCGCGTTCAAAACGATGTTAAGTGCAAAACTTTTCTGAGAAAATGTGTTTTATTTGCACGATAATAAAAAATCATTTTCACATCAATAGCTTCGCACTAAGCCTCGTTTTGAAACAGAGGCTTGGAGAGGCTTGGAAATGGCTTCTTTGCTGACGTTAATGTACTTTGGGGTCACAGTAGTCAGGGAAGGAAGTGGTGGCGGGGAGGACAGCCCCACCAACTTTGCCTTATGCCCACCCCTATCGACAGCTGTATTGATCGCCCTTTCTATATAGAGGAGAAGTCGTCGCGTCACGTTACCTTAGTGGCAAAATGTCTATATCTAAGAAACTTTGGTCCTAAAAATAGAAGATGACTTTCCTGTGTATGACTGCACTCAGGAACAAAACAGTGCCTATACATTTTTTCCATCGTTCGGCAATGCAAATATCCGTCTCTGTCCAGAAAGATCTTTGAGATCCAGAAATTTTGCTACCATGGCATTACCTGACGACATACTTCTCCACTCTACTCTCAGTTATCATTGCTGCAGTGTTGTGTGCGTTACAGGAGTAGAAGGTAAATATTACGCAAAGTTTATAGATGGATGACATTCAGTGATACTCACCAGCTCATTTGGAGATTCTACTTTGTCACTGGCAAATTGCATTCTGGCATTCTGACAAAGAGAAAAGAAAAGAAAACTCTTACAGAGATCTGAAAAAATACTCTTCGATGAACGCTGTAAATATCAAGAACCGCATCACATGGAAAAGGTGATAACCCCCCCCCCCCCCCAAAAAAAAAAAACAAACAAACAAACAAACAAACCTCTTGTTTGGAAAAGAGACTGTGGATGACCCTTCCTGCAGGTCCTCTTCCGGCACCTATGACAGTCACTTCCGGTTTTTCCATCAGAGCTGACAGGAAGTGTTCAACGTCCTTATCTGCGCCGTTACTTCCGTTGTCTGAGAGCGCGTCTTGAAACTTGAAGCGGAGGGAATGGGCACGAGCCACGACCAGCTCACAGAGTTGCAGTTGTTTTACAAATTCCTGACAAGCAAAAATGATGAACCGTTTTTCGTGGATGTTGAAATACAGTTTCAAGTTTTTGCGTATCCTCATTCTTGAGATCTCTTCTAAATATATTAACTAAAAATGACATTGCACTCTTTACCTCACATCGAGGCAAATCCCGCGGCATTTCCCATGACAACTTGCTGGCTTTACCAAGAACTTTGTCCAGAAGAGAGGAAATAGAGGCAATATCGCGTGCACCTGGAAAAAAAGGCCTGGTCGCTAGAAATTTATTTCGCAAAGGACCGGGAAGAGAAGCAGCAGTACTGCTGCCCAGCAACTTTATTCGAACAATGCTAAACGGTGTACGATTGTTTTAAGAACAGCCGGCTACTGACCTGCCACCCTCTATTGAGCTTTTAGGGAACTTTAACAACTATGACGGCACCGGCAACGAAAACGTCAGAAAAGAAATAGGTTTACTGCGCTTTTCACAAACATGCGAATTCTGAGGTTCAAATGCCAACTGACGATTGCGTTTTTCGCTGCCGTCAATCATCTTAACGGACCTCTTTAACGGGTTCAAAAGGTCATGGTTTCTGATTTGTGATTGGTGGATTTCGATCCGTTTTGTGTGTTTCTGTGTCTCAAGGTTCGTCGCTTGTGATCGTAATC
Organism: Porites divaricata; assembly: GCA_038088405.1. Lineage (NCBI taxonomy): Eukaryota > Metazoa > Cnidaria > Anthozoa > Scleractinia > Poritidae > Porites > Porites divaricata. The sequence goes on from JBBMOI010000011.1 coordinate 5,956,438, forward strand.
ATGATCGACGGCAGCGAAAAACGCATGTGAAGGCGGCTTTTGAACTTTAAAGTTCGCATGTTTGTGAAAAGCACAGTAATATGCAAAACAAAAACGCTGCACATGCAGCACACGTTTTGTACGTTTCTTTGCCATTCACTGCACGACTACAACGTGAAATCCCCTCACAAGAGGTTTTATGAAAGGCGTAAACACACCATGACAGATTTTTCTTTCTTTAAACTTGGGTCCGGTCCCCAAGAATTCAATTCCAGGAAAATTTACTTGCATAATCCCGAAAAACTTTGAAAACCCCGAAAATTTTTTAATAGTGAGGTTTACTCTGCCGCCCTCGTCGTCGTTGCTTAAGGCCAAGGCCAAACGTCGAACTTTTCATGAGACGAACTAAACTCTAATTCGGATCGACCTAAATTTAGTTAAGATCGTCCGTTGGGTCAGGCCTCGAACTTAGGACGCGTCGCACCAATCAGCTGAATCAGACTAAAAAGCAATCAAGCCGGCCAGCGGGTGTTCAGCAATAAATTTTCTCCCGAACGAGGCTAGAATTAATATACATGCCAAACTCATTCAGACGAACTTAACTTAGCAAGACGTCAAACTTTTCATGAGCTTAACTTACCAAGTTTTGTTCGTCTCCTTCAAGGTTCTAAAAGGGAGCTTAAGCAACGACGATGACGATGGCAGTTAAGAAGTCACTAAAAAAATTAATTTGCGTCCTTACAAATTTATCACGTCTATCTGGATCGCTCAATTCGCAAATACAGACAACTTTTTCTGGAGTTGAAAAATTCGTCTTCGTATGTTCACGTCCTCCATAAAACGTCGCATTAGATGGTTTCACGTGGTAGCCGTTCAGTGGACGTCAAAGAAATGTACTAAAAAGCGTGATGCACGTGCAGAACTGTTTTGCTCATATTAGGGAGCTTGAGCAAAGACATTTTTGAGCGACGACCGTCAACTAGAAGTGGGCTTTTTACATCCTTGGGCAGTGCATGTGGTTTTACCCAAATATTCGGCAAACCTTTATAAGAGAAAGGACACTTAGCAGTACAATTTTGGTAGCGTTAAGGCATGTTAAATGGAAGAAGTCCTCCCTTCCGGTTGACGCACGTGGCTCAAACTTTGCTTAAGTTTCCTAATAACGAGTTGTTTTTTGACGTTGTAATGGTTGCTTAAACTCCCTAATAAATCGCTGAAAACAGAACCTTTGTTATTCCCCGACCATGGGTGGTCGCTGAATAAAGGTTCGACTGTAGATTAACCCTTTAAACCCTAAGATCAAAATTTGAATTCTCATTTTTCGCCCCTATTCAATTCCTACAGAAGTAGTGGGGAGAAGTTGATAAATATCCAGCAAATTCATTTTGTGTGATCATGTCTGTAATTCTCATGACCCATCTGTTTGACAAATCATTGATATTACAAGGAGAAATTTGATGCTGATCACTCTTAGGGCTTAAAGGGTTTATACAAACGACAAATGCCACCAAAGAGACGGAACCACCAGCCATGAATACGTACTACGCCCTACCTGATTGCTCGATACGAAGAACTGCGGAGTGAAGCAAAACAGGAAATAGCTTGAAGGCAACTTCGGCGGGTTTCAGACCAGCAAGAAAGTGCAAAACCTAGCAAGAAAAGTAGTATAAGAAAAGTTCTTGAATGCGCGTTAAGAGTAATTTGGTAAATAGTTTGGTGGGTGTGTTACCATGCTTACCCACCCTCTCTCTCTCGGGCCCTCTCTCGCTCCGTAGGGCGGGTAGGGGAGAACCCTGGGAACGAGGTTGAGTGATTGGTTAAAAACTGTCGCGTCACTATTTAGGCCAAAACAAAGGGAGTGAATTGAATTTCTTCCAAGGACCCGTTTCTTGAAAGTCACAGTTTTTGAGCCCGAAGCCATATGTTAAAACCAAACTCTAAAGAACGTTACTGGAGGTTCTAGCACCCAAAACAGTCCATTTCCTTTCTTTATCTAATAATGTTAAATCATTGAACATTTTCAAAACTGTTAAATAATAAAACCCTATTAGTATAATTACATTGATGATTATCGAAAATAGAGCGCTATGATTGGCTAGGAGCTTCGCTTCATCCCGCTAAAATCACCGCGCGGTGATTATAACATTGAAGGCTAGCAGTGTTCAAAATGGCAGCCAGTTTTGTTGACGTTTCGGAGTCGGAAATTGTTCAATAATTATATTTTCTCGAATAATCATCAATGTAATTACACTAAAACAATTAGTCTCCTCAGGCGACGAATTGTTAAGAGCCGATGTCGGAAAATATCGAGAATCTCAAATCAGTTCCAAAATTTCGAATTTTGGCTGATACCACCCAAACATCCCTTTAGGTGAACTATTTCAAGAAATGATATTAAGAAATCCCCAAGCGCTTTACATTTTGAGAATTTTAGAAAAGTTCGAAAATCGGCAAAAAATACATTTTTTTATTTACAAATTTCAACAGATTTCAACGAAACAGTACAAGCGCGCAAAAGCTCCTATTGACTTGATATTACTCATGTATTTAGCAGACATCCACAGCTTCAAGACACCATAAAAAGCTTTTGCAAAATTACTATTTTAATATAGTTTCTGGCATTTATTGAGTGCGCTCTGATTCTGTGTTGTTTTGGCGGTCAAAATAACGCCCAACTTCAACCATCAAAAGTCGATCCTGGTATGTCACAAATTGAGAAAAATACTGCACTAAACTAAAGACCTGTTATATTTTTAATTACACCTGAAGTTTTAGCTCTGCGAATTTAAACGCTTGCGAGTAATAAAATTTTAACTTATGCCCCCCAAGTCGCCTGTCCGCGACAAGAACGTGGAATGTAAACAAAGGAAAACATATGCAAATCGCGGAGAAAATCACACGGAAGTTATAACTAGCACATCAAAGCGGAAAAAAATGATGAAAATTCTGTTAACTAAACAAGTATTATTGCTACCTGGGAAGCTAATAAAGCATAATTGTTCGTCGAATAATCTAAAACAAGGAAAAATCCTAAAACATGATAAAAGAGTGATTGGCCAGATGCAATTGCTCACAAATTTTTATCGGGTGAATTCCCGGTTCTGAAGTCACAGGCGTTCGGTCTATCAATCATTTGGCGGGTCGGTGTGGTAGGTAAAAAGTAGTTGTAAGGGAGAGGAATTAGGATACGAAAGGTACGGGGTTTGGCCGTGGGTTGCGATTTTCTTTCTTTCTAATAGAAACACTCTCAATAACAGGTCAAACATTTTCTACGTGTCTTAAAAATGGCAGCGACCGTTTACGAAAGGGACTACGTACTGCTTCGCCACTCCCTCGGGTTCGATCGTTTCCTCTCTGAGACTTTTGGAGAGGAGCGCGGGCTCATTTCCTAAACAGCTGCTGATAATCGAGCCTACGGAAATCTCAAATACTTCCGAGCTTGTAAGAGACGGACCATTACAAACGTTATGGGGAGAGGAGTGTTTTAGAGCCGTATGTCGAAGAATATTTTTTCGTTACATTTCCCTTCCTTGAACTTTGTTAGGCTGATGCAGGAATATTTTTACGGCTACTCGGCGTGCATGAAGTTTTTTTTCAGAAGACTTTTCCTTGCACGAATATATATAGAATTTATGTAACCTCATAAAACTGGAAAAAATTACTCTTGCCGATATTTTGTCTATATTAAAAGACTTCGTCAGGACAATTAAATATATGTTTTTATTATATAGACACAAGTGTTTTACTGGAAAATATACCACTCGTAAAATTCATAGCCTGGACCTGAATGGTTTATTTTCCATAATCTCACACATGAGTTTATCGATGACGTAATTTCGGTCATTTCCCTCTATTACTTTATCGATGTCTTTTTGTCTACAGCTATTTCGAGAAAGGTTGTCGGACAAAATGTGCACGCGACAATCCCGAAAGGTAATATGGGATGTGATCGATACACTGTTCCTGACTACTGTAGCTGTCGAACCTACTTTTGTTGCTTTCAGTTAGCACTCGCAAACACATTTTCATGGCCTTTCGTGCCAATTCTTTCAAATTTCTCTGAAGAACAGTAAACTTAAAACCACCCACAATGCCTTTCGGGATTGTCGCGTGCACTTTTTCCGACAACCTTTTACCTCCGGAACCATACGCACGAGTTCATGCATCCGACGCGAATTCATGACCCTTAGCCCTCCAGCCCTTTTTATAGCTTTTTCATTACTATTGGACGGATAATTTCGCTTTATTAGTCTCTCAGATAGAAATACTTGTTTAGGTAACAGAATTCCATCAATTTTTTCCGCTTTGATGTGCTAGTTATAACTTCCGTGTGATTTTCTCCTCGATTTGCATATGTTTTCCTTTGTTTACATTCCACGTTCTTGTCGCGGACAGGCGACTTGGGGGGCATAAGTTAAAATTTTATTACTCGCAAGCGTTTAAATTCGCAGAGCTAAAACTTCAGCTGTATTTAAAAAAATAACAGGTCTTTAGTTTAGTGCAGTATTTTTCTCAATTTGTGACATACCAGGATCGACTTTTGACAGTTGAAGTTGGGCGTTATTTTGACCACCAAAACAACACACAATCAGAGCGCACACAATAAAAGCCAAAAACTATATTAGAAGAGTAATTTTGCAAAAGCTTTTTACGGTGTCTTGAAGCTGTGGATGTCTGCTAAATACATGAGTAATATCAAGTCAATAGGAGCTTTTGCGCGCTTGTACTGTTTCGTTGAAATCTGTTGAAATTTGTACCCATTTCCTGAATAAAAAAATGTTTTTTTTTGCGAATTTTCGAACTTTTCTAAAATTCTCAAAATGTAAAGCGCTTGGGGATTTCTTAATATCATTTCTTGAAATAGTTCACTTAAAGGGATGTTTGGGTGGTATCAGCCAAAATTCGAAATTTTGGAACTGATTTGAGATTCTCGATATTTTCCGACTTTGGCTCTTAAATATTGACTGCGAACACCGGGCCCGGTACCAGGTGGGACCTTCGAGAAACAGGTGAGTTTAAGTATAGCCGTGCTGCTGTTCCAAGAATTTAGAACTCGTTTGTATTATAGCTGCGTTGCATGAAGTACATAGTGCAGCATTGTGGATAAAAAAACTGCCCGGTAATGTTTTACATGGTCTGCTGTAGGATGGCTCACAATATGCGGATCCTACACTCGCAGACGATAAGTGTTTACAGCTTGATTCACAAGAGTCAGAAAGTGCTATTTCGTGATGAGGGTGTAAAGTTCTATTGATCCTGTGAATCTCTTTTATAAAATGTAATAAAGTTGAAACTAACATTGAAAGCCCGTATACAGTCTTTTCTCCAACTGCAAGTACGAAGATTGAATGTTTTTCAGTTCTGTCAAAAGTAACTTCGTTAAAGACCTCTTTAGCTTGTATGGTTTGTATTCCCAATGTAGGTCATGCGTTGCCTAGTCCCTAGGCCTCATTATTCCGCGCGGCCAAAGGTCATGCGATAATACTCTAATACTTTCTGAAATGTTTCTCTCAAATTTCGCCTCATTCACGTGCATTCATACGCATAATATACGAAACAAAAACAACAAAGGGCAGATTCCCCTTGAGGCTGAGGCCTACATTGAGAAAGCAAAACATACAAGGTAAAAACTGAGGTATATTGTTTTGGTTGGTCACTGCTTATCCACAACGTCGCTTTGCTTTGTGATTGGCTGAAAATCTCGCCTCACTTTCTCGGCCAATGAGAAGTAGGACCTGATAATGCAATGAGACCAGGCCGCACGCCTTTTCCCGCGCTTGCGCTGGTGACATGTAACTACTTTGAGATGTGATTGGTTCATTGCACTGTCAGCTCGTGTAGTGATTGACTTGAGTGACCCTAATACCTTTTCGGCCTCTTTAGTTTCATCAAAAAGTCGCTTCTGTCTACGGACTGGGACCGAACGTGCACTCTGCCACACCTCAACCCACATGTTGCCTGGAATGCGCATGCGAAGGCTTAGATGCCCCTCCTGTCTCCACTGAAAAAAAAAAATGATCGAACCCTGTTAATACGAACTCTGAGGGGACCATAGACATTGTCCGTATTTATAAGCGGCTAATATTAATAACATCAAAACCACACACGTCAAGAAACTGAACGCCTCTAACTTACAATAGCCGTTATTTCGTATATGGTAGTCTACGACAACATGCAAAAGTCGCTTACTGAAACATTAGTGAACTTACGCAATTGGACGACAGAAGAAAGAAGACAGCAAACCTTTTCTGATAAGTGCGACATTATGTTCGAAAACGTTTTCCGCCAAACTTCACCTTCCTTTAAACAGACCTTTCTTTAATGACTAGAACACAGTTATGTTAAATAGAGATCATGGCAAAACTCGAAAGATCAGTAAGATATAGCCCTGTCATGTTTGTCATCCACAAACGTTTTGCCGTCTTCTTCCTTCTGTCGTCCTTGTGGATAAGCTCACTATTACTTAATCTATGCATTACTCAACAAAATTCTCAAACTTGCAAAGTAACTAAAATGGTTAGCAATTAAATTCTTAACTTCAAGCTGTCTGACTAGAAAGTTCGTGTCTTTTTTCACAGCAAGTACAACCTCTTTGACAAAGAGGATCTACCTTATTTGGGACTTGTAGTTCTTCTACATTGCCAGCCTTCGCTTCTTCCATAAGAGCCTTGGCGTCACTTGAAAGCAAATCTTCTTCGGGAATCTCGATATCTTCAGTGTCCCAGCCTTCCTCTAATGATACACCACTGGTTCCAGCTAACAAATAAACGGTTGTAAAAGAAACGTTATGTCAAATTCGAGCCAGGCAAATGCGTAAAGGCAAATTCGCAATAAAAAAAACCGCCAATGAAGTGATGAAACTTAGTTAAAGCGTGGTTCCCGCCGTTTGATCCCGTTTTCTCGTTTGAATGAGCTTCACGCGTTTCCCATCGTATTTCCCCATCTTCGCTTCATGGATTTAATGTTTTTCCGCGCTTGGCATCGGATTTATTTTCCCGCGCTTCGCATCAAATTCGTGTTTTTCAACGTTTGGCACTGGAGTCATATTTTCCCCACGTATGGCATCGGAGTTATTTTACCGCACTTATCATAGGCTTCGTGATTTCCCGCGCTTGGCATCACAATCATGTTTTCCTGTATTTGGCGTTGGATTAATGTTTTTCAACGTCTGACACCGCAGTCATATTTTCCCATGTATGGCATCAGATTTTTTTCCCGCGCTTAGAATAGGATTTACATTAGTAGGTTTTCCCGAGCTTGGTATGGGATTTGCTTTCCCGCGCTTATTTAGTTTTTTCTACGTCAGGCATCGGATTTGCTTTCCTTCGCTTAGCTTCGCTTTCTCGCGCTTGGCGTACAACTTAAATTATAAGGCGATTGGTATCGGGCTCATACTTTCTCGCGTTTAGCTTTGGATTCATGTGTTCGCGGGCGTGGCACTGGGATCACGTGTTCCTGTGTTTGGAATCAGATTCGTGTCTTAACACGCCCGGTAACAGATTAACGTTTACCAGCGCTTGGAACCGAATTCATATTTTCCACTTTTGAAACTGATGACATGCATTATGTACATGTCAAGCTCCATATTTTATCAACGTGACTCCTGTTACACATGTTTGCCCCTTGAATTCTGAATTCGTTTTCATCTACTCACTTGTAACACATGTGCTAGATTCTTTACTTTCTTTCTCTTTATCCCTCTTAAGTCTTCTTAATTCTTCTATCTCCTCTTCTGTCTCGGGGCCTGGTATCCAGTCAAATGGCGAATACCATCGCACAAAATCTTCCAGAAGGCAGCCCGGGTTCGCAGCCTAAAGGAGACAAAAGCACATACCAAGTACAATAAGTATTATAAACAGTGAAAGTTTCTGGAAAAAATGCCAACCTACCCCTCCCCTAAGCCAACATTTTGCATAAGTGAGAAGTTAGTGTTGACTTTAGAGTACGGGAGGGGTAGGTGGGTAGTTGCCCAGAATCTTAAGGTGGCTGAACACAGTTTTGCGGGCGGTCAGCGGTAACTCGCGTGACCGCGCGTGTTTTAAAGTAGACAAACAAACATGGCGGCGCAAAAAGCAAAGGTACACAGAAGACAATTTCTCAAAATCTACTCATTAAAATTTTGTGATATTTGGCAGAATTTTTACTTTTATTGTATTTTAAATAATGAGAACTTTAAAATGGAAGTTGAACAGACGATTTTTGTGACACATTTAATAATTACAGGACAATTATACTAATGATTATCTAAAAACCCGTCTGTTAAAATTTGGTCAAATAAGTTTCAAATGGTTATGATTAATCATAGTAAGGTGTGTGCAAGTTTATAGGAAAATCTAATGAGCGAATTTTATGTAAACTGGACAAAAGTGGAATTTTAGGGTTGTATTCAATCGTTCATGTTGCCATGGAAACTACAAAATCGTCAAATTTTATCCATCAACCAAAAACTTCCCTCAGTATATTATTCACTTGCCAAGTTTCAGCTTGTGAGCTGCAACCTTTCTCTTGCCATGATTTGGCAAAACGACATATACTCAGAAACTGCCAAAACTGTGTTCAGCCACCTTAAACGCACATACCCTGTACAGTAGGTATACCGATCAGTATAAGATTCTGGAAAAATGCCCATCTACCACCCCCCTGAGCAAACATGTTGCTCTAGGTCAAAGTGAAAAGTTTATGTCAACTTTGGGTAGGGAAGGCGTAGGTAACTCAACAAGCCGTAAAAAACATTGCGAGTCCACCACAGATGTTCAGCACGGTTCTCACAATATTACAAGACGCTAACATAGTGCACTGGCAGTTAACACTTTCTTTAAACTTTCTTTAAAACAAAACATAAAACTTTCCCAAATAAGTACTTCACAATAAACAGTACGGCATGTACAGGAAAGCACTTCAACGTAAGCATCATTTCACTCCAGACTACATAATACGTTAATCCCAAACAGGAAAGGTTTTCAACAAACATTCAATGTTTTTTTCTTAAGGGTATTTCGAATGGTCAAAACTAGAATTTCACCCACTCACTAAAAAGTTAGAACCACCTTGTACAGCATAACAAATAGTACCACAGGAAAGTACTGCTCAGTAGCTTTTATTTGAATGGTCACACTTTAAGATTTCATCCACAGACTCAAAAGTTAGCAGCACCTTGTACATCATAATAAACAGTACCACAGGAAAGTACTGCTCAGTAGCTTTCATTTGAATGGTCACACTTTAAGATTTCATCCACAGACTCAAACGTAAGAACCACCTTGTACAGCACAATAAACAGTACCACAACTGCTCAGTAGCTTTCATTTGCATGGTCACACTTATCATCCAAAGATGCAACGGTTAAGACTGCAGTTTGTAAGAAGTTTATTTTTACTAACCCACCTTGAAGGCCTCCATATCGGAGAGCAAAGAAGCACACTGCATTTGGGCCCTCACACGAGCCCCCTCTTCAGAGGTGCCCAATTGTGTAAGGATCTCAGCTTGCTCTTCTAACATGTCCTCTGTCAACGGTGTTGGTTCCTGAGTTCAGGAAAAAAAAGTGCAAAAAAAGGAAAAAAACATTTATTACGTTGGGATGAAATGGAGCCAAACACTTTCACAGAATTATTACCGCCTGTCAGTCTCGATCCGTGTGATGCATGATCACCCCTGAAGAGAACCCAGAATCCGTGTTTTCCTTCAGATTTCTCCGAGGTTAGAACCATTGCAAAAGTTCATTCTTGCAGGTATTATTTGGATTGTCACGCTCTATACCTCGGAAGACGCATTGCGTGACGAACCAAATTACCACTGTGTTGGAGAATACCTTGCATGGCAGTGGTCACAAAATCATTGGTTAAACAAGGTAAACATAAGTGCCAAGGGACTGAAAAATATCTTTCGCCCAGGAATGCATTATATTGGGTTATATAGAGCTTGGTTTTATTGGGCTTGAGAGTCACGGTGATCCATTTAGCATTAGGCATATCATAGGCTTTGCAATAAGTGGGCATACGTTCAAGTTGTAAAGAGAGCCTAATGTTTTTCTACAAGGACGACAGAGAATCACAATCACACAAATGGGCGTTAGTAAACTGCAGTCGATGGCTTGGGCACTAGGGTCCGGTCGGTAGCGGACATTATCCCCTATTAATGGTCCGGATAAGAAGGAAAGGACCAAAACGCAGTGAACACGTCGGAATGCAGAAAGTTGCTAACTTTACTATTGTCTCTACTATGGTTCTGATTGGTTTAAACATCAAATTTTACGTAATCTTGGCAAAGCAGCATGTATATTAATCCCTTTTTTTCTCTTCAACTTCCTTATAACAAAATCTCGTCTTAGTCTAAGTAACACAGAAATCGTATGTGTGGATCATGTAAAATTGTAAACATTTCTTGGCTATTGTTTGCAACTCTTGTGATTGGTCGAAATGTTTTAACACAAAAATACACCCTTTAAAAGTGGAGTTAAAATACATTTTCTTTCGTAAACTGCCTTTTTGTAGGTTTATGCATTCTCTGCGTAAAAATGAAAACATTTCTATGTGAGGAAAGCGTATTGCGCCACAACAAAAGAAATTGCTTCCCTTCTTACCTGGATCGTTACTTAAGCATTGTGGAAGCCTGCCAGCTGAGAAAGCTCTTGACTTGGGGGAAGGGGGAAGGGGCGGGTTATAGAGAAGGGAAAGGTATCTCCCCCAGGGTTGTTCGCACCACTTATTAGGGTTAAAAATCATACCACATGGCAGCAAGATGCGGATAAATTTAGGTTTCTGGGAAACTGCCTACCTACCCCTCCCTTAAGCTAACATTAACACTTAATTCTCACTTTGGGCAAAATGATGGCTTAGCGGAGGGGTGGGTGGGCAGTTTCGTAGAAACCTAAATTGATCCCAAGAAACGTACTTGGAGTCGGGGATCCGAACGAAAATATGACAAACGCTGCAAATGCGAGGTTAACCCTTTAGGTCCCAAGAGTGACCAACATCAATTTTCTCCTAACAACATCAGCAGATCATCGAGAGTAAAGGTTATGAGAATTACTAAATTGATTACCAAAGGGAGAATGCTTTGATGTTAAACCAAATTCTCTCAACTGTTCGTAAAAGAAATGTATGGAGATCAGTCTGAAGAATTTGTATGTTGATCTCAGGGCTTAAAGGGTTAAAGGATGTGGTCCATACCTAATTCAACATACCTGAGTAACTGGAACAAACAACGGTTCGCCAGAAACAAGAAGCTTTACCTCCCCAAAAGGCTCTTTTGCTCCTTCTCTTCTGCACGTAGTTGAGTCATTTTTAGCGCAATTATCATCTATATTAGAGTCACTATCTGTCCTTTGTATATTTTTCTCGACTCCTAAAGTCCTGTCGCTTTCATTTTCGGATTCACCTTGTATATTGTCAGAATCAACTAAAGATTTTCCAGTCTCTTTTTTAGAGTCATCTTGGCTTTCAACAGCTTCAAAAAATTCATCCTCATCATCCGAAACACTCGACTGTGATTCCACTCTTTCCATCTGAACAATTTGAACATCTGAATTACTTTTCCGGAGATTTTCCGTACTAGAAATGTTGTTCTTAGTTCTAGATTCAGTGTTACTGCCCACGTTAGTTGAAAACTGAAGACTTGCTGTTCGACTCTTGGAGAGCCGCTTTCTTTCAATACAACAGTTCAACATCTGCAAATGAATAAGTAAAACAATTACTAGTTCAAAGCCACGCTAAAAGGGCAACAAAAATGTGCAATTTGTTTTGCAACATTGCGGCTAAACGACTCTTGCAAGAAATCAGGTTGTTGCAAGTTAGATGAATATTGACTTCTGATTGGATAAAATTACGCGGGAATCACGCCATACACAACCGTCGCTTGCTGCAAAACAAGCTTGCCTTGGGCCAGTAAAACGCGCAACAAGCACCAGTTTTGCTGCAAAAGTTGAACCTAGGTATCTTATTGTAAATAATTATTGTAATTTTTAGCTTACGTAGTTTGGTAGAGGGTCACTGGTTTATAAGCTTTTGCTGTTATGGGTTTACCGTCTTTTAAAGAAAGTTATTGATTGATTGATTAAACCGCTTCTATACTTTCTACAACAACATTTCTCAACCTAACTTTTGATTAAGTACAGGAAATAATTTTAGAAGTGAGACCGTACGTAAATACGGAAAGCAAAAAAAGAGTTTGGGGTGAGCTAAAAAAAGAAAACTAACCTGTAATTTTTGATGAACTAAACAACTCCCCAAATTAGGTGGCTGTAGTTTTAGCCTGTGTAAATATAGAGAGAAATTATCTGCTGTGTGAGCTAATTCTAGCATGAATATTGAGATCTTATCTAACGCTCGCATGATAATGGTATGGAGCTCTCTCGCGCGCAAAGCACTTGCAGCGGAGCAACATGAGTAAGAACAAATGTTAACCTATAGATCCGAGAAATTTTGGTTATCACGTGACCGTTTGTCCGTCCGTTCGTCCGTCCGTTCGTCCGTCCGTCCACCCCCACATGTAAGGAGATGTCAAATTTCACATTTACTTTGCGCAAAGCGACTCGGATTTTCAGAGAGAAAAAAACAACAACAAAGCCGACTAAATTTTGATGTCTACACTAATATGGATAACAGAAAAATAGCTAGCGCGAGAGATAAAAAGCAAAGGAGACAATTTTTGAAAATTTTATAGCGGCGGGGAGAAAAAATGAGACATGCCAGCAGTTAGTAAGGTGAAAAATGAGCGGCAGTGAAAACGAACAGCAACGCAAGAAACAAAATTGTTTGTGAGCAACTACATTTCCTCCATTAAACGGACACGTGTAACAGGGAAGTTTCACGTTTTAGTCGTGCAAAACAATGTTAAAGAGATGTACTAAAAAGTGTGCTGCACGTGAAAAGTTGTTTCTATTTTTGCGGTACACGTTAAGTCGCCGTTTAGAATTACACGATTTTATTTTTTGTTTGCGTAAGTACATTAACGAGAGCTTCACATTTAGCCTTGGCCAAATCTATATATTATATACCGTAACTGTAAGACAAGATCCACTGAAGTTTTAATAGAGCGATTTTCGTATGACCTTGAAATGAAAGCGCGCGAACAAAACAGAAACAACCAACGAACGGAAATAGAGCGATTTGATTGGTTTATCGAACGGACAGACAAACGCGCCTGGCTTTTCATTGGTTAAGCGAATGCTCAGGTGAAAAAACTTCATGCCCGAGAACTTTCTAGAAATCAACCGATACTTCGCTTTGACGTCATACTACAACACGATTGGCCAATCGAACAATGCCTTCTCCATATTAGGGTTTCTTTGGCGGGAAAACGAAGAGGCCATGTTTTGATCTTTTCATCCATTGGCTGATGAAACAAAGAACCAACACTTACCGAAACCTTTTTTCAAGGTCATACGAAAATCGCTCTAATTCTAGTTGGGTTATTTCTCCGCGTACAAAAGAATGAAAGAGGTTGTTAATTTGACACGTATGCGTGAGTGACTTCTGAGAGGACCGTAATTGTTTTTCCACTGTACCTTGGAATAAATATATCATTTTCCCATCTATATCGCATTTCTAAAACAAATTCCTGCCATAAATGCGCCACGGCTCTTAAACCTGCCAAGAAAAAAAGAAAGATATGCTTTGCTTAGACTAAACTGGATTATGAGGTCTGATAACCTGCCGTCAGGCGGTACTTGTTCCCGTCCTTTCGTGCTGCCCTGAAAACTGAAAAGAACGCCTGATCGCAGGTAAGGGGTTATATATTTTATCAAACTGATTTCCAGAAATCTTGCAACAGGCTGTTTGCACGTTCGCTTCGTTCTACTACTATCAGACTCCACTTCAGTTTTTTTTTTTTTCAAATTAAAATTTGATAACCGTTGCAAGGTTTGAATAACGAAGGCATATTTTGCATAATAACTATGAAGAAAAATGAGGAGGGGGAGGTGGAAGAGAGGAAGAGGGAGGAGGAGGAAGAGGAGTGGGAGGCGGGGGAGTAGGGGGAAGTGGAAGAGGGACGAAGAAGAAGAGAAGAAGGAGGACGACGAGAAAGAAGACAAAGGGTAAACTGACACCATCGGGGAGGGGGAGGAGTAGGGGTAGAGGAGGAGGGGGAGGTGGAAGAGCGGAAGAGGGAGGAGGAGGAAGGGGAGGGGGAGGAGTAAGGGAAGAGGTGGAGGGGGAGGTGGAAGAGGAAGGAGGAGGAAGAGGAGTGGGAGGCGGGGGAGTAGGGGCAAGAAGAAGAGGTGAGAGGGAGGAGGAGGAAGACAAGGGGTAAACTAACGCCATCGTGGAAATGGTCTATTCTAATAAGAATTTGTGTTGCATGAAAAAATAATAATAATTTCTTCCCAACTAAAATAGCAACAAATAAGTTTTATTAAAGTTTGAAGAAGCATACTCACCTCCATAACTATGATAAACTATACATATACACACAGCAAGAAAGAATGTAAGGCTGTCTTCTGGTGCAGTTTTCAACCCACGAAACCTGTCCTGGAAAGCACATTTTTTTTCAAATTGAAATTCAACATTAAATATTTACCTCAATAACGGAGGGAAAAAATAAATGGCTGACTGGCCAAACAACCGCCGGGGAACACAGCCGACATTTTGTGTCGCCTTCACAGGTTTTCCCATAAAAAGTTGGTTTCTCAGGCTAGCTAAAGGCCTGATTGAATGGCTTATCTGCTGTCAGAAAGGGATAGCACTTGAAACGTCGACTTGAGTCTTTTTTGGTGGTAACTTGACTTAGTTGACGATGTTTTGTGTCTATCTTACTGATTAACTTAATGTATGTGCGCATGAATTACTGAAAAGATTGAAAGAAATGATGGTCATGGAATGAGAATAATTGATGAATGAAATATCAAACAAACAAAATGGAACTTTGATTGTAGCCTTCTAAGAATCAATTAATTATTCACAAACACAAGTGCATGTTGTGGTTCAATTTTATCCTTGGTTTAAATTTTATTTCCTTTTGTTTCTGGGTATGGTTATGTATAATAATGAGTTTAAAATAAAGGGAAATAAAATTCAAACCAAGGATAAAACTGAACCACAACATACACGAACTTTCATCAAACCTGTGTTCCCTGGCTCTTATAAGCTTCCTTGTTTTCCATTTTATCAAACAGCATTTCCTGCTGCACAACCTCTAGCTCTTCCAAATCTTGATCAGCATCTGGAAATAAGTGCTGTAAGCAGAGAAAAGCAGATGACTGAATTAATCCTGTTATGCTGGGGGTTACAAGTTCTTCACACCAAATTTCCACATATTTCAGGACAAAAAAAACCTTTTTCCTTAAAATGACTCACTGAGAGATTTTTGATTGAAGCCGCTATTGCACCACTTATGGATCTTCAGCACAAGTTTTTCAGAGTAGCCAGTGAAAACAGCTGACATTCACAAAGCCACCAATGGTTTCCCTACAAAATACAGTCAAACCCCACTTTACGGATACCCACTTAATATGGACACCTCATTATTACGGACACTTTCTATGGCCTTTCTATGGTGTCCATATTAACGGAGTTTGACTGTAATGTCTGAGAAATTGACTGATGACATACTCATGACCTGTCACTACCCAGATCTGGTTAGTGCTTGTGATAGGTTAAAGCACGACTCAGATCTGGGGAGAGAGAGATCATCAGTATGGAATTTCTGCTCTTGTTCCTCAGACATCATTTCATGGGGAAGCCAGGCCCATCACAAAATTATGTCCGCTGTTTTCTCAGGCTATGAACAGGTGTCCTAAAGGAGATGTTTTAATGTATTAGCTAACTACAGGGTTCGTACCTTTTTTGACTTTCAACATGTGCGAACCCTGTAACTAGTGAAACCTTGATAAAATGGGACTTACAGAATGTGTTTACTATAACAAGGTTTCTTTATGATAATTTTCAAGATTACTTTTCATATGTTTTATTTTTACTGGGGTCAAGAATCTTGTTTATTATACCAAGGAATTTGTTATATGTGGCAGATCATTTTGAGGCTCCAATGTGAACTACCTCAAGAATTTCCTTAAGAAGATTTCCAGGGATTGGAAATTCATCAGAACTTCTTTCACCCATGGCCGATATTCTTGACGTTGCCCTGGAAACAGCTGTCGACAAGGATGCCACATGAGGACCCTCTGTGAGCCGCTGAAGAGCTTGAGTTATGTCTGCTAAGTTATCTGAGAAAGAAGAGTCAAATAAATGATTTAATTTCACTTAAAATTTGACAAAATCAATGCTTTCAGACTTATGACCAAGTAAGCCCTTTAACCTACAACCAAAAACAAAAATTTAAGAAATGTGTAAGAAAACTTTCTTACTTTCCTTTTCTATTTCAGCCATCACATTTTGACTTAAGAAATACATGGATTAACTGGTGTTTTTTACAATACAATTGAATATATTAAATTATCAGATTTGCAACATTCATTTTTGCACATTCTAAATTATTAATTTTGTTATAAAACTTAACGCTAAAAGGTCACGACATTTCGACCTTTCCGAGGCCATTTTCAAGTGCGAGTAAAATATGAAATTAGCATAAATATATTAAAATGGTGAAAACAGGAAAAAATGCGATAAAATATGTAAATATGTAAAAATAAGTAACAAAATATTCTACGGAAACAATTAAAAACAATTGAAGTAATTAAAACCGACCTAAACAAATAATTTTGCGTAGATGGAATCGCATTGTTTGTTTAGAGTTGGTTTCAGTTCTTTGATAAAAAACATTTCAAAAATAAGGCAATCAAACTTGCTCTGACACTTTTTTAAAATTTTAAAAAACTGCGCAATGTCATCTGGGGCTATATCGTGTTCCTCCTTGAGGTGATTTCCAATGGCCGATCCGATCTAAATTTTTTTTTTTTTTTTGCTAGTACTCTATAAAATTTTGCCCTCATTTTAGAATGAAAATAAGTTAATAAAATAAATATTAATTTAAAGGGATAAGGTAATGCAAAATAGCAGCTCACTATCATCATCCATGACTGTCTTGTTTAGAAGCTGTAGAGTGGATTCTTGTCTGTGGCACAATGTTATGAAGCCACTAAGATATTCACCTAGCAAGAGGAGTCGATCAACAATATAATCTTGAGTGTCAGGCATTATTCAATTACACTTCAACCTTAACAAAAATGATTGCCTTCCTTAACTCAATGGCCAGCATACAATAAAGAAGTGCCCAATGGAGTCATCCAGGTAATGAATTCTGTTCTTGAAGTTTGGAGAATTCAAATTACACGAGTACTTTAAGACACAATTAAAATTCCTATAAATTCACATGTACAAAAAGCTCTTTTTCAAGCCCATTTGACAAAGTAAAATCTCGAAAAACAAGTATCAAAACAAGTAGTAAAACATTACAATTCTTGTCAGACTAGACGCTGTGTGATCTGCAAATCCCGAAGAAGCAAGATGGCTTGGGGAGCCAATCAGAACACAGGATTTGCTTCATCTTAAACTGTTTAAGTCCCAATATCAGAGCTGTCATTAAGAGCCAGGGGCCGGGGATTTCCCCCAGCTACTATGGGTGTGGCTCCTGGCTACTTTTATTGGAAAAGAGAAGAAAATTAGAACCAAAAGAAACCCCCAGCTGTTTGATTCTCTGCCCACTTGTTGCATTTACTCGGCAACTTGAAATCTTAGTGACATCCCTGCCCAATATCAACAAACAAATTCTCCAGACTGATCTCCATACATTTCCCAAAAAATTAGTTGAGAGAATTCGTTAAAAGATCAGAGCATTTTCCTTTGATGACTACTTTATGATTCTCATGACCTTTTCTCATGATTATATAATTATTGATGTAGGTAACTATCGGGAAATAAAGGAGCTGTGTCACGAAATTCAGCCAAATTAGGTAATTACAAAATGCCCAATAAATTAGGAGAAATGTAAAAATAACCGCTTAAAACATTAAAGGAAGGTTAAAATAACACAACAGATACAACAGATGCCACAGATGGGCAAAACTAAAGAAGACTGAAACGGATTGAAATTAAGGGTTTTGAAAACTGTTCAGCCTAACTGCTCAGGAGACATTTGTTTGTCTCGGATCTCTGATTTTGTCATTTGCATGTAATTTCTTTGCTTACTTTAAGTTCCATAGCGATTGAGGGCGAATAATTGGCAAAATCAAACAAAATAAACTGGACTGCTATGACACAACCCCTTTAACCGCGTGCGAATTCAGCCAACCTAGTAAGCATTGGGGATTATCACTCATCTTAGCTCTCACTGACCACTGAGGGGCATGACAAGGGTCCAGGTCACTATGAAGCAATAATACCAAGAACTGCAAGTAAGGAAAACCTCTAGACATAAGTTATTCATACGACGGCTATGTGCATGGCCTGCAAAGAAAGTCGTGTCCCATAGCTAGGGCTAGTAGATTTTGCGATTGGGATGGTGAATTCTGTTCTTAACTTGACTGTCACAGGCAAGTGAAGTTTTCATGGAATTCAAATTGCATAAAAAAAATATTATTAAGAAAATCCACATGGACCAAGCTAATCTGAAAACTAAAATCTACAAAAACAACTGTATCATATTAGGTAAATGTCGTGTGATATGCCTTTGGGTAAAAACAACTAAAACATTTTTGACGTAAGGCCCCAAGGCTTCTAAAGATTTCCTTTTACTAAAGCTTACTCCAACTATGAATAATAAGAGAGCAAGTAATTTATATACCTTATGGTGTAATCAATTAATTAATTATAATAAATTAGGTAGTTATTTATCCTGCCTGTCAAAAATGTTTTTGGGCTACTCAAAATGACTTTTGGCCTAGTACATACTAGCAGGTTGTGAACCTGACAATCTTTGTACCCTGGATCTACTGCTGCAATGACATAATTCTGGAGAATTGCCTTGAAAAAAGCCTCCACTGACTTGGAATGAACGGTCAGATGCTTCTTACAACTTGTCATTCTCTTGTTAAACAAAGAGAGAATTTAAGTAATATATCAAGCATGAGAAGCAGCGCTTCATCACCATATAAAACACCGACAAGAGAGTTGAAAATACGACGTGCAGCAGAGTGTTTTTGATGAACTTTGAGGTGTTTCATCTGGTGATGAAACACTGTGTCAAATGCTTGATATTACTTCTCAAACAAAATTATTGTAGAGGGAGAAATTAAGAACACAAAAATGAGCAGTTTTTCATTTTAATTGATTTCCAAACACTCATCAAACCTTAATTTCCTTTGTATTTTGTACTGTTGATCAAGAGTCACCAAGAGCGTTATTCCATGAACCCTTTCATTTTACACATAGCCTTTTAAGGATGGTGAATGTTTAATCCTTCAAGGCATATTAACTCTCTAAAGACTTACGAATAAACAGAGTTGTCAACAATGACTTCCTCTGAGAGGCAAGGCCATGTAGTTGATAAATGAAGCTCTCTGTAGAAAAGAAATGTTCCAACAATCAGTGTTCCAACATGTAAAAAGCAAAACATTAGTGCTAGTGGAAGAGTAAAGTTAGACAAAGAGGTCCAAACATTTAACAGTTCATTGCCCTATGCAATTAGGAGTATAGCCCCTCAGTAGCATCTTTTAAAAAGACACTCAAGACATTTTCATCTCAGAAAGCTTTTCTGTGATTTTATGTGCTTTTTAATCTCGCTATTAGTAGGTCTTATGCAGTTTTTTTACTATTTAAATAGTCTAAGTAATTTTTATAGTTTTAGTGTTGACATAATTGTTTTTAACTCTTTTTGGTAGGTTCATGCACTTTGTATACTTTAGGCAGTCTTGATAATTTTTTTTTGGAAATATTGTTATTTTTAAGTGCTGATAAAAATAGTAATATTGATATTGGTGCTATATAAGTTTTATTATTATTATCATTACTTACAGACTGAATTTTATTGCATTTCACCTCCTTTAGGCATGCCTGAGCCCTTAGTACCCCAACTCCCATTCCCAGAAGCTTTTCAGGATTCAAGCTATGGTTACATTAAACTACTGACATTAGAAAAATGAAGTACTTGAGGAAAGCGCATACTTACCTTATTGGATCTAGACATGCCCCAAATGGCAATCTGCCTAAGTTGTCTACTCCAACTTTACATTTCAAACACGACGATGGATCAGGAGGCTCCTGAGGCCATGCGTAGTCTGTCCATTCATCCAGGATGTACGTAAACCGAACTGTCAGTGTAACTGGTGGTACTGGAGACACAGGGCATGCCTAGGTAAAAAGAAACCAATCATTAAGAGTGCTACCTAACCCTTTAAGTCTCAAAAGTAACCAAAACCTATTTTCACCTAACAATATCAATAATAATCAGTAGGAAAGGTTATGAGATTTAGTAAGATGATCACCCAAAGGAAAATCCCTTGATCTTTTAACAAATTCTCTCAACTTATTCCTTAAGGTGATGTAAGGACATCAGTTTGGAGAAATTCTATTTGGATATACTGTAGGGGCTAAGGGGTTAAATGATTGACCCTGGATTTGTTACCTTGTTGGAGTGGTAAAGTTTGTGTCTCTCAATGATCTCAAGAGATATGCTGATTGGAAATTTTAGCCCTGTTATATATTGGTCCAGTTATGCTGGCCTTAAGTTGAACAGGAAAGATAAGAAGAGGAATCAAATGGGCAAATCAGATTGTACTCACTAATTTGTCCTTGAAGATTTCAAGCAGTCCAGCTAAATGCTGAAATTGACTTGGAATACGGCGAAGCTGGGAAATCTGAAATGCGGTGCGGAATCCTCCACCAATACAGAAGCCATAGTAGATTTTTCTCCACTGCTGAAGAACATGAGCAAACATGGGCACTGTGCTGCAACAATGATAAAAATTTATATTTTTAATATTGTTTTATTGTTACATATATGGCATACACAAAATGTGGCAAGGGCATTTGTCACTTTTTCTTTTTGGTAGTATTTATTTCTACTGACTTACTATTTGAGATATTATCAACCAGGAGCTCAAGCTGTAGTTTGCATTTGCCGTACACTTAACTCTAATTCTTTATCCTTATGAGTCTATCTTCCCCACCCTACCCATGCTACATTTTGGGGTCTGTGATGATTTCTACTAAAATTAACTTTAAGCACTAAGAGTTTCAACAAACATCTTAGCTTCAGAATGAGGTTAGAACTACAGTGTATTTAGATATGTAATCTATGTAGCCGTAGATGTTTATTTCAATTTTACATGTTTATCTTCAGGTTGTTTAAATTGGGCATGAAAGAATTCTGCCAGCCATAAAGTAGTCTAAAAAAGGTAAAGACCTTTATGCACAAGACAAGGAGGCAGACATGACCACAGCTTAACCCTGTTTCTGTTAGCGTGGAGCACATCCTACACTGAAGGATTTTGGCTACAACCCCCCAGATGAGATGCCACAGGCAGTCCATCACAGAGTCACCTACAGCAGTATGTGGCTGTTCTACCCATTTAACCCTTTAAGTCCCAATAGTGTCCAAGATCAATTTTCTCCTTACAATTATCCATACACTGTAAAGAGATAAGTTATGAGAATCAATAAAATGATCACCCAAGAGAAAATACTTTGATCTTTGAACAAATTCTCTCAACTAATCCTTTAAGGAAATGTATGGAGATCAGTGTGGAGAATTTGTATGTGGATACTGGGACTTAAAGGGTTACGCAGCTTGGTGAAGAGACACAAAGAGGAGTCGGGTCTCCTGTCATTGGATGCAATGTGATAGCATGGGTAGAACGCCAGACCTACCGTCCCACAGATCTGAAGTTTGAGGTGTTAACCACCCAGCCATCACATCTCGATTGATTGATTGATTTGTTTTTGTCACATTACAGTTTACATGTATAGTAGCACACAAACCTCTAAATGGACCAATCAATGAAAAGTTCCTAAAGGTATTTCTTTTAGTTTAGAACAGAGATTGATGAAACAAAACAGGTTATTGTACTTGGGCCTCAATAAAGATTGTTTTCAGAGCTCTTTTAATCTCAACATTGAAGAAGGAAACAATAGTACATATCAGGAACTTCTTGCTTACCATTTTGTGTTGGTGGCTGCAATTGCAACAGAGCTCAGAAGAAGATGACATTTTGATTCATTATCTATGATTTCTGCATCTCCAGCAGGAGCAATCACAAGGAATTCTTTTAGTCCATACCTAAATTCAAATAATAATTTCAGATGATCTTTAAGAACTTAGACTAAAGGCTCAATGCTCATCTCAACCTATCATCATGCCAAAAGTTTGATTAGGGTGTGTTCAGAGCTGTGCTCTGGTAGGACCTGATGGCCCCTGGCACCTTACTTTTACCATTATACACTTGACATGCTGGATTTCAAAGGTTCAGAGCATTGGACTCCCTAGAATTTTTTTTGAGCAAGGCCTTGGCATTGAGCTTGCTGTTAATTCTCTCACGGTCTGCAAGGTTTGGTGGCTCCAGATCTAGACGCCTATCAGGGTGGGTTTCTGACTAGAAATTCTGAGGGGGATTGGAGTAAAGGCCAAAATTTTTAACGTATGCTATCTGACTGGAATTTCAACAGGATTAGCAGAAGGGGTCATAATAATAAACTTTCCATGGAGGGAATTCTACATTTTGGTAACAAAAAATAATTTTAGTACCATCTGCTGAGGCAATGTGTTCTGGGAGGAAAGTCAAATTCCATATCAAACATCTCCTTCATTGCATCAGGTAAGGTATCTTCTAAATCTGAAAAAAAATGATACTTAATACTGACAAAAACACTCATAAACTTGCATGGACACCTATGGCTATAAGACACAATTTTTTTGCACTTGTCTTTGATTTTGAACTCATTGTTTCTTGTGTGCACACATTGAAGGTAATAATATTACATTGTAACTTAACGTTTTTGTTAGTTACATTAGATTTTTCTTGCTGTTAAACACATGTAAATGCAGCTGGTTTAATTTTCTGTCAGTTTACATTGCAAGTGCATGCAATCCTGCAGTTAACATTATTTTATTATCACTGCCACAGTAGCATGAGTTTCATGTTTGCTAGGAAAAGGGAAAGGTTTTTATTGGTGCTATCAGGTGAAGACCTCTCAACTGGCTAAGGCAGCTGAGTCAAGTCAAGAATGATTAGCAAGCAGTGTAGAATCATGAACAAAATTTCACATTTCCATTTACATTTTTGAGGGAAGGGACTAACTAATGTTAAATTTTGGGCACCTGTCACTGTTAAAAAAAAACATTTTTTTTTACTAAATACCAGTTTTCTTGTTTGAAATTTTGAACTTGGTATCTGGCATGTTATTATAATTATGGTAACATTACTGAGAAAGGAATCTGACTGAGAATTCCACTAACCTTCGGTTTGTTTACTTTTGTTGATTGTTGTTCTCTTTCTTGTTCTTAGGTGGTGGTAGGACACAACAAAGTTGAAGGTGGCAAATGATATTCTTTCAGAAATCACTCCCCATGTTCCTTCTCTTTGCTGAAAAGAAGCAGACTCAACTAAATAAAAATCGTACTTTATCCTTTTAAATTTTAATTCAAACATACAACACCATTCACTGATTTGTTAAACAAGACAACTCTGACGGTCAGTTCCAATCACGACCTATTAGAAACCAAGAAGGAAGCAAACAATGAGCATGGTTTTGCCTAGAAGGTGATGGCGACAGGTTGGAGATGCCTCAAGGATGCAGGCATCAGCTAACAGCTTACACCAGAACAGCCCAAACATGGAGATTAAAGGAGTAGGGAGGCATGAGCAGGGTATGGCACATGAGGGACGATGATGTTGAGATTCTTGATTGGTATTTACAATTAAATCAAAGTCACAATGATTGCTACTGCGACGAAACTATGATCTTAGATATTCAATCACATTGTCATTGCTATCAAGTTTGAAAACGTTCATCATGCAATGAGAGCAAAGAAATCTGCAAAAAAGTGTGCTAAACCTTCAGGCCCCAGTTGTTCAAAAGGTGGATAATGCTATCCATTGGATAAATCTCTATCCACTGCAAAGTTATTTGGTTTCCCTAATATTTATCCACTGTTAATGATTTATCCAATGGATAGGGCTATCCAGCTTTTGAACAACTGGGGCCAGAGCTTTGACGTCTTGCTTTTTTATGTTCCCATTTCTGCTGTTGTCATTGTAGTTGCTCCAGCTCACTAGTACCATTACCATGCAAAACAATTCTTGACGTGTGACGATTTCATTGAAAAACCAATTACCTGTTTGATGGAAAATGTGCAAAGAAAACAATGTCTGCAGGTACCCATTCAGAGGCTCAATGTTGGATCAATCAATCAAAAGGGCTACAGCCTACGTGTACCCTCAACCTCCCCCCCGACAAAGGAAAAATGGAGAGAGGGAGTGCAGATGCTTCCTCTCTTCATTTTTCATTTGTCTGGGGGGGGGGGGGGGGGGGAGGGAGGGTCACTGCGGCTATGCATGGGCCAAAAGGGCTTAGGACAGAGTAACTGAGTAGAGACCTTTTACACCACTAGGCAGAGGAGGATGAATCAGAACATTTATTTATTTAGGAATGATTACTGGTTCCTTGCAAAAATTTACCCAATAGAATCAATTAATTTAAGAAAAACTGACTGATTCTGCTCATTTTGTAGCACTATAAAATAGAAGAGCACTTCATTTTAAAGTGAACACACTTACATCTACTTCGTCTTTTTTATTCGGAATGGGATTCAGTTTGCTCTTCTCACCGTTTCCTAAAAATCCTTTTCCCTAAAAAATATTAAGATAGAATTCCTATCCAGAAGATAATATTGTACCATAGGTACTGTAGTTGATGGTGATAACATTGGTTATATTATGCTGTATAAGTAGTAGTGCTACCTTTATATTTCACTATCACTAGACTTCTGAGAGGGTTTAGTTTAGTGATAGCGGAGCACTTGCACACATGAAGTATGTGCAGCGGAGCACCATATGGGTTATAAAATTTGGTTATCTAGCATCCAAGAAATCTTGGTTCTGAAAAAATCGTTAATGCATATGTATGTTCATTCATTCATGTAGGCAGATGTGAAATGTCACACTTACTAGCTTGGAGTCCAGCTACAATCTGTGTTAAACTTGATATTGGAAATTCATTTTATAGTCAATTAACAGCTATCAAGAAAGATATCCACTCACCAGTGTCACATGACTGTATTGTGGGCTAAGGTGTACAATTCATTGACGTAATGTATCGGTCAAATCAAAGCTTCAACATCCCCCCCCCCCCCCCGGGCATTTGACTGTCTTGAAAATTATTGTTCAAATTCCCCTCTACCCGGGCCAAAATGTCGTTCAAATGCCCCACACTAGGGTCCATTCAGGCGATCAAATGCCCCCACCCCGGGGACATTTCACAGGCACAAAAATGACAGAAGGATGGCGAAAACGCCTTCAGTTGTCGAACAAAATCTTTATAAATATAACAAAAACCAAGGAACACTGTTAGCGTATTTACTACGAAAAAAAGTCTCGTGCAAAGCGGCAGAAATCGCTGCTACGAGGTCACTGAATGCTCAGCTTTTCTTCGTCATGCAACATACAAAGCGTTCTATAAAAAAAGATCCCACCTATTGAGATTGCTACATCATGACCATTTCAGTGACATGCATTGTCACTCACCTTATTAATTAACATACTTGCAGTAGGTCAAAGTAGTTGACCTGAGCTTTTTGTTTTATTTTATTTTATTTTATGTTGTTCTATTGAATCGCCGGTATAGGTATTTTATTTCATTGTAAACACAACAATAAAATACATTCATACATTCAAAGCCTGAATCCAATATTAAAAATTTTAAAATTTAAATACTTCAAATACAGCACAAAGCTTGTTTAAGCCCTTTCCTCATAACCAATTGGCCACAAAGGCACAATCTTTTCGACGAAAATCCTCTAACACCGCCTCCCCCATGATAGCTCGCCACGCCAAAGATTTTACATGAAGTCAAGGGTGCAGTTCAAAAGCTTTCAAATTCCCCACCCATAAAGCATGGGAATCAAATTCCCCACCCCCTGGAAGACTCTGATAATCAAATTCCCTCCTCCCTGGGACGGCAAAGGTGTCAAATGCCCGGGGTATGCCAGGAGGGGGGGGGGGGGCATGTTGAAGCTTCGATTTGACCGATACATAAGGTGTTTTTTAAAATATCTCCACTGACCAGATATTGGTTTCCAACTGATCGCAGGCTAAGGTCTATTTTTTAGAAGGAATTTAGTTTGCTTCTTAGTTACAGCAAACATTGAATTATTGCAGAAAGACTTTTCTTAAAATATCCCTCGAGATCTTCACTTTTGGCCTTAGCTAAATCTATAGTTAATTTACTTCCTTAAAATTACCTCTGTCGATGCTGATTTTCTATGGGGTCCATCTAACTTCCACTCAATGAGAAGATGCTCAAGTCTTGCAGAAAATCTGAAATCATTACATTTAATTTTGCTCCAGTTGGAAGTCATGTTTAAGGCAAACATAGACTGCAAAACAGTTCGCATTTTTGCTTATTCAAGTAAGCGTGAGCAGTCAAACAAAAGGTCTGGTTTTTGAGAAAAAAACCGACTGTTTTGCAGTCTAAGGCAAATATCAAACAACATCTCAATCAATTTGAGAAATTCTCAAATAGAGAATGAGCAGATAAAAACAGCTTGAGAATCAAATGAACAACTATTCATGTGGATGCAACTGGTGTGAATCCACTGATTTCTGTGTATTAAAGTGAACAGAAAACTGTGCACAAGTAAAGGTGAAACTTGGTCACATGGTACAATATCACATTTGCTAATTGCCACAAATGTGACTTTAAATCTCTCTCTAATCAATTTCATTTATAGCCCAATTACCAGCTCACCATCCATGCAAGTACCGTATTTCCTCGAATAATAAGAGCCGTCCCTTGAATAATCATAACCCCCAACCCTTCTCGCCATCTTTTCTTTCTTTTATCCCCTCCCTGTCAAGTTGTTATGTATTTTAATAAGCAAAATAAAGACATTTTATTTTATTTATTCATTAATTTATTTATTGAAAAGTAATCAAGAAACCAAATTTGGAGCACTAAAAGAGTCCGGTAATGTTGAGTTTATTTAATGTGATCATTTTTTTATTAAATGGGAAAATAAAACAAAATAGGGCACAACTTCCAGTTAGCAATGTTTAAAAAAATCGCATCCCTTGAGTATTCGCCCCCTTTTTGTGCAAAAAAAAATAATAATTGCCCCCCTGGCTATTATTCAAGGAAATATGGTATGTACCAGCAGAGATTTTAACATGCCTGTGAATACCTCTTCACTTTTGAAGAAGATAATACACAATCATAAAATAACATGGACATTGCAAAGAACAAGAATAATAATTTACCGGTATTATCTTTCTTTACTTAGGTGGCAGAGCAGGGGTCAGGGGGGCTGGGTCCAACAAACAAAAATTTGGGGGGGGCCCACTTTTTGGTGCCAAAAATGCTTTTACCGATGTATTTGACATTACCTGTGACATCGGTGACTCCAGAGAGCACATTTTCTGTCCTCAAACAACTTAAGAACTACCTAAGAAGCACCATGAAGCAGGACTGTCTGAACAAGCTTGATCAACTGCCAACGGTCAGATGCATTGACCCAAATCGATTACAGACACATTAGACACTGTGAAGATTGGAAAGAGGTTTGCTTGTGCCAACTAAAAATGCCAAGGGTATTTTGGAAAATTTCAAAAGGGGGAGGGGAATGGCTGAGTGGAAGATAAGCCCTCCTCCCCCTCCCCCTCCCCCTCCCCCCTCACGTTTCAAAACGCTCCGCTGCCTCTGCATTTTTTTGCAATGTCCAATGAAACATTTCACAGAGAAATTTCTGGTTGACACCACATAATTTTCCAAGAACAACAAATAAGTTTCAACGACATTTCACAGAAGTACGACCATAAGTTTCAACCAATCAACCTTATAAAAGAGTAGTGTAGGAGCTGCTCGGAGGGTCTCTCCTAACTGGTCGCAAGAAATAATAACATGCCATTATATATTCTTCCAATTGTTTCAGTATTGTACGTTTGGGGTCAGGGAAACTCACAATTGGTGACCTCTCTTCCGAGCAGCTTCATCAGGCCAGTTACCGACCTAAATTCTAATAAGCTTAGATTCAAATGATTGGAATTTTAACTGATATAAATAAATAAACATAAAGAAGTTTTTAATGTGGGCAAAAAACATTAAAAAATTACAGACTGAAAATTACCTTTCCCACTCTGATGAGGTTGTAAAATCTGTTATTTCAAACACTTCGTCGTCCTAAATTTTGTAAAATAAAGCAACATGATCAATTTTCAGCATTCTTTGTGGAGAATTATTAAAATCGCAGAAAATGAATTATTTTAGGGCTTCATTAGAAAAAAGAGTTTTTCACTTACCTCGTCCGCTCCGTCCGCCATTTTGGTTTCCTGCTCCGAGCATGCGCTGTCTCTACGAAAAGAAGAAAGGAATTCCAGTACATTTTTGTAATTGTTGCTCTTTCTTCTGATAATATCAATCGCTTTTCTAACTGTCCACATTAAAAATTTGTGACATCTTTGACATCTTTTACTTGAAGTAAATAATAACAATATTTAAAAGAATAAAATTTCCAAAAAGTATTTTCATTGTGATAATTTCTTTATTTTGGTTTATGACGTCATAACTTGTTACCAGGCCTTTGCATAACGGTAGATGTACGTGCAGTAAACAAGAAACTCGTACTCAATGCGTGTTGCATTCGAGAAGCTAAAGTTTTGATGTTTTCTACGGCTTATTTATAGCACTAAACAAGACATTGATGTCTTTAGTTCCTGTGGAATGGGTATTAGCCTTACACGAACGGCGTGGTCGCTATATAACTTTAGCAGACAACAACCAACGAGCCATCAGAGAAGGAGATACTTACGATCATGGAATGGTGTTTAGTGACAGACCACTGCATGTTGGTGAGGTTTTTCAGCTGAGAATTGAAGAATTAGAGTCAAAATGGGCAGGATCGCTGGTAAGAAATAATAAATGTTGCAGGGATGTTACTTTCGAGGACTGCCAACTACGTCGGAACGAAATAATTTTAAACTAACGAATTATCATTTACATGAAAACCTATTTCAATTCATTTCCTATCACGTACGTATGTGTTTTGTGTGACACGATCGATCGGCGTAAAGGTTTATGCGTTTAAAAAGGCATTCCTTGACATTTCAAGCAACTTTGAAGGCGAAATGTTCAAAGTCTACTTTGTACTGTTAGGACATTACTGCACGTACAGGATTAAAGCTCAAAATATTATTTTAAACAATCATCTGACGTAACAAAAACTTGATCTTTCTTTGATACAACTGTAGCTCTTGTTAATGATCAACTATTGTGATGACATCAAGGTTAATATTGAAGTCACTGGCAACTGTAAGAAGAAATAATACAAGAGATAACATGATAACATTTGTTGCATGTCTAATTTTCATTCTGGTGATTTTTTGAACCCGGGCCACATTGTTTTCTCCACCCTTGGTTTTCTCTATCAACCTAAGCTGTTTCTTTTTTGCCCAAGTGTTTCTTTAAGCATAGCTCTAATCATAATAAAACAATATTTTTGAATTCGTAGGAAAAATTTGGCAGATCTTGCAGGGTTTGATTTGTCTCACTCTATGGTTTTCTCAGGGGGTGTTTACATGACACCAGGGCGACTTTCACGCTGCGACGAGTTCACTCCGGTTCCCTCTCATGGCTCTACATTTGTTTACATGATACCACCACAAAAAGTCATGCCAGCGCGAGTCGCCCCGGTGTGAGTTCACTCCGGTTGTCGCACCGGGGCGAGAATGTCACTCCAATACGAAATCTCGCAACGGTATCATGTAAACACGAAGTGACCACCCGTTTCAGTGTGAAATTGGTCTGCCGGTAGCCTGGAACGGGTAGCGCATGCATAATGTTCGTGATTTTGAATCATACATGCATTTTATCAACATGAAGTGTACCTTCAAATAACGAGATGTGAAATAACCCAGTCACCATGTAAACGCGATACGAAATCAAAAAGTCATGTCGGTATGAAACTCACGCCGGTGCGAGTTTTCTCATGTAAACACCCCCTCAGACAAAACCCTCTTAATCCAATTGGATGTTTTGTACTTAAGGCACACCTTGGCCAAGTATTATTCAATATTATTGGACAACACACAGTTGATATGTTGGCGGACTTATCTCGATCAACATATGATCAGCCAGCTATTAGTCGAAAACGTTGTCTTGTCAAAGTCTTGGTTGGTATGTTGGTATACCTTAGAAGGCGCGGAGTGTTGGTCAAGATGGTGGATGTGTCCTTTGCTTATCTGCCAAAATATTGATAGTCAACATATTGACCAGTAATTATTAATCCACATATCTACTGATAGGTGACCAACATAGGGTGGATACTTTGCTGATACTTGGTTTACTCTTCTTCTGGGTATTATTTCCTGTCTACTCATGTTCCTGTTATTTCTGTTGTTAAGGGAATTTGGCAGCTTTGACCAGTTACATGTAAGAGTATTGCATGTGTCTGCATAGCCTGCTGAGCAATTCTCAGCAAACTTGCATCTAAATGCTTGCTACCCAGGCCAGCATCCATGCTTGTTTTTTGTTTTGCTACAGCACCATACCAAATGAAAATACAGTCGACTCCCGATAATTTGAACCTTCAAGGGAGTTATCGGGAGTTCAAGTTATGGAGGGTAAAATTATTATGGAAAATGATCTGAAGGGAAATGAAAATTGGTTCGAGTTAGCGGTAAGTTTGAGTTAAAGAGGGTTCGAGTTACCAGGAGTCGACTGTAAACAATATACAAAAGTGGACGGACATGCCACCTGTGTGTTGCCGACATCTCATTGTGACATAACACTTACAGTATCAAGTGAGTGTCCACCAGCACACCAACCAACCATTTATCAACCAATATGTTGGCCAGGTACTGTATTTGCAAACATTTCAGCCAGTATGTGGCTGTAATGTTGGCCAATATGTCTGTCAACACAATCAATCAACATGAAGGCCAGTATCTGCAGAGTGTCACAGTATGTATGATCAGCTTAATACAATGAACTTTTAAAGCTTTAAAGTACACCTGACACCTCCTTAAGATGACAGTCCCCCTGAAGTGGACACTGTAGAGTTGGTGCCTGGCATTCTTCATTCATTTTATCCAGTCTGTCATACTATAGAAATGAATCTCTCCTTGCCCCAAATTTCTAACTTGATACAATGCCAATCATTATATTGACACCTGTAATACAGGCACTTGGCAGACTGCCCTTTGTTGTCCATTTCTTGGAGGTTCATTGTAAGAACATTTAAAATTATTGACTGAGTAAACAGCAGCATAGAGGTCACCTCTCAAGTTCATTCACGGGGGTTTCAAAATGTTTTGAAGTAGGTAAGGCCCAGGAAGCTAGGGGGTCTAGAGTAGCCAGCGACATACAATCAAGTAGCCGACGGAACTCCAGCAGTCACTGGCTTGTTTTGAAACGAATGCGTACATGCCAACTCTCCCAGATTATTTAGGAGTATCCTGGATACGGCACAAATCTCCCAGTTTCTAAATTTGAATTTTAAGTTTTCCTGACGTGCCTCAGTTTTGAACGGAATCTATTTTCCCCTAAGAATTCAATAATTTGTGTCTCAAGTGGTGTTTTTGCATGTATTTCTTCGCTATCAAGACTGTTCTGTCAAAACAGTGAATTTTGACAGTCTTTTACTATAATTTAGTCTGCATTTAATGTCCTGAGCCACAACCATGTTATAATTTGGGGACTGGGTTGAACAGTCATGAGTGATTAGTACAGTCTATCATTTATTAGTGGGGGGAGGGGAGTGGGGCTTATGAACTTTCTTCTCCTCAAAAGGGGTGCTAATTAGAGAGGGGAGGGGGAGTTATTTAAGAGGGGGACTTAATAGAGGATTTACGGTAATTAAAATAGATTAATGAATTTAACCCATGTTTTCTTCACATATTTTCAGAGATTTGGAATCACAACCAGAAATCCCAATTGTCCTCACACAAGGATTGTGAGGGCTGCTACAGATTTATTCACCCCGGAGGGAAAAGACTATTGGATGCTCTCGGGTACTCGGATTCACAATGGTGAAATGGAAAAAGAATATTCATTTAGCATTCATACACTTAAAAATAATGACCTTATTGGAGTTCAAGTGACTTGTGATGGGAACTTAAATTATTTTGTCAATGGAGTCAACCAAGGAACTGCAATGTCTGGTATACCTTCTAAAAAGGAAATTTTTGCTGTGTTTGATGTTTATGGCAGGACAAAGCAAGTCTCCATAAAATACTTTGGAGGTGTGTATATAATGAAAGGTTTATTTGGTTAATAACCTGTGAAAACAGCCGACATTTTGCAATTTCACTACCAGTTTCTGTGAAAATGCCATCTG
The DNA here is from genome assembly GCA_038088405.1 of Porites divaricata. NCBI lineage: Eukaryota > Metazoa > Cnidaria > Anthozoa > Scleractinia > Poritidae > Porites > Porites divaricata. Next base: position 5,988,790 of record JBBMOI010000011.1, read on the forward strand.
AGGAACAAATAGAGAAATTTCATACTGAAGACCAGCCTGCGCGTGTGTTCTACGAATGTCTTAAACAGGGTGTCAAAAATCGGAAATTCTGTCTTAAACAGGGTAGGAAAATCAGCAATTTTTGTCTTAAACAGGGTCAGGGTATGAGGGGCCGGGCCGCACCTCCCCACCCAAGGATTTATTGAGTACCCCCCCTGGGGTCTTCCTAGGGAAATTTGTGTCAAGCTATCAAAAGCACTACCCAGATCTGGGTAGTGACACATCATCATAATGGAATTTCTAGGCCTATTCCTCAGACCTTATTTTCCAGGTAAACTAGTGATGGCATTACAAAATGTTGGCTGCTTTCTTTAACAGTGGCAGGATTAGCTTGATCTGTAGAGTGTTTGACTACAGAGCAGGAGGTTGTGGGTTCAATTCCAGGGGTCGGACCAATACTTGGGTCTGTAGGAAGGTAATGCCTTAATTTGCCCTGCAAATGGTTAGACCTTTGAGTGGCTCGGATGACCACGTAAAATGGCGGTTCCTTCTCCAGTAGCTGCTGTAAAAATGGTGTCCCCCATTAAAAACACAAGAAGTCCAAAGACTACTGCAAAGCTGATTTAAAACAACATATATTGTTTTTATAACAATATTTCGGCTGGCCACACCAGCCTGCTTCAGGTTTACAGATGTTACTGAACTTATGTAGCAATCACAATATTATATAAATGGAGAATGTCGCAATAAAAGGGAGAGGCGGAAATGACGTACAACATAAAAACTGGAAAGGAAAAATACTAAGGATATGGATTACAATAATTCATTAGTACTATTGTGCATACATTGACACTCAAACTTATGATTATAAAGTCTTTTTTAGGCTATTGGACCTAAGATAGGGAGCAAACTTTAATTTTTAAGCAGGAATTTCATTCCATGGTCAAGAGTTGCTCAAGGGTTTTTTATTTATGCTGTCCACCTGCCTATCATAATATAAATATTGGATATTGCTATTCACTTTTTGTAGTGAAACACCACCGAAAGTTTGTAAGTGCGTGTGGAGGAAACCAAGTCCTTCTGTCAGCTCTTTAGGCCCTTTTACAGCCCTGCCCTTCCCTGCCATTTCATATTACTTCAACTGGTGAAATCCCTACCCTTTTGTACTGTGTGTACCTGAAGTCTGAGAAAAGTACCTTTTAGGGGGAAGCCTCCCCATATAGGCCATTATAAGAAATACCCCCCATCCCCCTCTTGGTTATAACTGTCAATTTTTGGTGTTGTTATTGCCTTTGTGTTGCATCTTAAACTGCTCAGTGATATAATAATAATTATTAATATTATTATTATTAATTATTTGTGTCAACATGATAATTTAAAACTCTTTTAATATTGATCTATTCATTTCTACAGTGGGAACTTTAGAGGAACTCTGCAAGGCTGAAATTCTGAAATGGGTGAAAGATAAAGACAAATTAGATGAATTACCTCTTCCACGGATTCTTGCAGAATTTTTAAAAGAGTAGTATTGATTATTAAACAAACTGTACATACCTAGCTTTTACTAGATATTTATTATATATTGCCAGGAGCAGAGTCTGGAAATGTAATAATAAATCTTCTTTAATGGGTTTATCAAGGTAAAATATATGTGTAATTTTTTTTATTATTATTTCATAATAAATTCTGTGAAGCTCCAAAGTAGAGATATTTCATTTCTGAAAATAAAATGAATCTGAATTGGTTGTTTGTCAGGTGTCATGTTAAACCCTTTAAAGTCCCGAGAGCAGTGGCGGATCCCCCCTGATTTTTTTACCAAAATAAGGCCCAAAGGACCGAAAAAATTTTTTTTGGAGACCAGGCCCCCCTTATCTCAGGGTCTGGATGACTGCCCCCCCGCCCCCTTAGCTGAAGGTCTGGATCTGCCACTGAAGAGTGACCAAAAACAATTTTCTTCTTACAAGAAAAAATGTTGTGACAAGTAATCAAATGATCAATTAAGCATCGCTGTCAACTCTCCCGGATAATCCAGGAGACTCCAGATTTTGAACCGTTTCTCCCGGTCTCCAGATTAGAGTCTGAAATCTCCCGAATAATCGCCGAAGTTTGCCATTTCTTGTAGATACGACTTTCTGACAATGAAATTTTTGCGAAATTCCCCCCCCCCCCCTCCCTTCCTCTTTCCCCCAAATAAGTCGCGATCGCGAGGGCCCGGGAACGAAGCAGGAGTGTGAGGCCAATAATAGAGAGATTTAGACTCCGTTTACACGGGTCTAGTCTCGATCTCCCTCGCTGCCGTTTCTTGGATATCACGCAACGCTCCTTCTTTTGGGGGAGCGTTGCGTGACAACCAAGAAACGGCTGCGAGGGAGACTAACACGGGTCCGGACAAATTTTTGGACGGACGAATTTTTGCCTGTGCAACTCGTTTACACGGAACCGTGCAAATTTCAGATCACAGATTTTATAAGTGATTTTTATCCAACGCCCTGTAATGATGTGGTGCTTTTTTTAGTTCTTGTTAATTGGTAGCCTGCATAGCAAGCAAGCGTTTCAGTTTGGTTTCGGAGCAAAGAAAGACCGAGGAACGGTATTCTAGGTTTTGGCCGCGCGAGAAATGAAACAAGAGCCAAAAAAAATGAAAGTGGGGGGAGGGGGAAGGGAATGAAGGAAAAGTTTCAAAATCCCAGGGTTTGTCTGCAAGCGTTTCCTTCCTTTCTTCCCCACCCATTTTTGGCTCTCGTTCCTCGTTCTTTGCTCCTAAACCGCACAGAAACGCTTGCTACGCAGGCTAGTTAATTGGTTGTGTTATATTTGTTTCCACGTGAGGGTTGGACTTGTTTTCCAGTTATCTAAGTTCCCTTCCTTTGTATTGCGCATCGCCTACTGCGATTTTCGCCGGCTGCCTAAAAAGAAGTCTGTTCCAGGCGTTCAGAAAATAGGACGCGGGAAAAAAATTGATGAGGGGGAAAAAACAACGAGTGGAGATTAGCGAGGTCTCCCCTCGTTTTCCCCAGGTACAATTTAACGCGCCACCACTATCTGAACACCGCGATCTACCCTCTGAACTCCTGGAGCCTTAGAGCGATTTTCGTATGACCTTGAAAAAAGGTTTCGGTAAGTGTTCGTTCTTTGTTTCATCAGCCAATGGATGAAAAGATCAAAACATGGCCTCTTTGTTTTCCCGCCAAAGAAACCCTAATATGGAGAAGGCATTGTTCGATTGTTCGATTGGCCAATCATGTTGTAGTATGACGTCAAAGCGAAGTATCGGTTGATTTCTAGAAAGTTCTCGGGCATGAAGTTTTTTCACCTGAGCGTTCGCTTAACCAATGAAAAGCCAGGCGCGTTTGTCTGTCCGTTTGATAAACCAATCAAATCGCTCTATTTCCGTTCGTTTGTCGTTTCTGTTTTGTTCGCGCGCTTTCATTTCAAGGTCATACGAAAAGCGCTCTAACAGGCTACCTGAGGACAGGAAACAAAGCCCGCTTTAGTAGTCCAAACGTTTTCAATCGCCTCTAGGGCAGCCGTTTTTCTCTCGTCACAATTGGGGAGTAGCGTTGCTTGAAGATACAAAACAGGGTTACATCTAGGATTTATCGTTTAGAGGAGAAGTCCTGAGTGGCCGAAAGCGACGAGCTTCCTAGGGCGGTCCGGAGGCATGCCTCTCGGAAATTTCTTAAATGAATAGACCTGAATATGCGCTGAGATGCAATCTGGTGCATTTTGAGACACAATTTTGAGAAATTTTAAAGTGTGTGAACTGACCTCGTCGCGTCTGGATGATTTTTCCGATATAGTCACTTTTATTATATAGACACGAGTGTTTTACTGGGAAATATACCACTCGTAAAATTCATAAACGCTACATCCGAGACCCGAGTGGTTTATTTTCCATAATCTCACTAGTGAGTTTATCGATGACGTAATTTCGGTCATTTCCCTCTATTACTTTATCGATGTCTTTTTGTCTATATAATAAAAAGAACATTACACGGCGGCTTGAAGATATGAATTTTATTTTCTCGTGGCAAAAACAATATTTTACTCACTCGCTGCGCTCGTTCGTAAAATATTGTTTTGCCACTCGAAAATAAAATTCATATCTTTGCGCCACCGTGTAATATCCTCTATGTATACTGCAATGATAACAATATTTTTGGGGGGGAAGCTTCTACCCCTCAAATACCCTAGATAGAACCCTGCAAAAATGACTACTCGGAAGCAAATAGCCCGCGTCATGATTCTAACACGAATCCGAGGCTTTAGGGTGAAAACTCAAAATCGCAAATTTTTCAAGACTTCATTGTCTCGCAGTTCCCAAAAGAGAATTGAACAAAAAGAAAACCAAAGCAAATAATCAATAGAAAAATGAGCAGAAGGGTCGGAGTCATGTTAGAATTTTAATATGTCCCCCACTCCCGCTTCCCCTACTCGGCTCGATCTTAAAACTCGCCCCAGTCTCCCCGCATAAAACGATCATTTGAAGGGCTTTGTCGTCTTGCGATGAAACAACTTTGGTGATCCTCCCTTTCTATTGGTGTCTTTTAGATCGTTAAAGGTAGAGGAACGAGAAAAAAAAAGGGGTTATAGCTGTTTTATTATCACTAATAATAGCGTAGAACTCTTCGTTTTAGGGGAGTATGCAAGGTTCACTTTACAGAAAATTAAAAGATAATCGGCTCATCAGACAATGATGAGCAACATTTAATGTCAAATTAAATCTTGGCGGGCACGTAAAGAGACCCCATCTTTTATAGCCGTTTTTCAAGCCCTATAAATGGGTTTTATTTCAGTTGTGTTTAAAAATGTTTTTCAAGAGAATTACCTTAAAAGGGTTTACGTTGAGAAAAGATGCCCGGCCATAGGCAAGTATTCTTTTTATGTTGATTCTCCCTTTAGCTTGCTTTGGAAACGTGTCAGACACCGAACAGTGGACACTACTGATAGGGCAAAAAAGGCCATCCTTTATTTGCTAACTCCGATTTACAGCCTATTTAATTATCACTGACTGAATACAAAAAAAAATAGAAAAAAAGTGAAGTTGCTGGTACTAACGATGTGTTTGTACCCAGAATCTTAAACAACTTTTCATAGTTGCTAGTGGATTTGGATTATTAAAAAGAGGATCACAGTGTCTTGTCAGTCGATCAACTATAAATATCGGACTGGGCAAAATAAAATTTTCTGTGTAAATTTAAGTAAATTGTTGAATTTAAGCAAAAAAGGTTCTGTTACAGTCCATTTGTAGGGATTATTTCCCATGATAGTTCAAAAAATAGATTTCGCATTCTTTATCAAACCCCGAAAAGTGTGTTGCATGTTTTGAAACATGTCTTTTCAAGTGAAAGGCCACCAGAGCTGTGTTTATCCCCGTGTGTGGTCACGCGACGGTCTTCATTTTTCTTTTTTAAAAAATCATCGCTGGTTTTTACAGACCCATAGACACGGTGAAAACAGACAAACTTTTACCGGGAGCCTACTTCTGCTTTTACTAAAAGTTTCAGTGGTGGTCAGACACATGCGACGATCTCAACTACGTCAGCAGCAAACGGCGAGAAATTTTGCACAAAGAGGTCATTCATGTGAATAATTTAAAGAGCTCTTATGATCTTGTTAATATTTTGATCGTGAATACGGATTTGTTTATTTTGAAAAGAGGACCTCTGTGTGTTTGTAAGAAGATCCGAGCAGCAGGGGAGATCTCATTGGGACGGAATACAATACAGGCGGGGAAAACAGTTGGTTACAAGATCACAACTTCGAATCACGATAGAGCCGGCTTGTCTGGTAATGAGAATCAAGTGCTTGATCTTTAAGGACGAAAAGAAAGTTTAATTTCGGTTCACCTTAAAATTTTAACTTTGAAACAAAAAGCACTTAAAGCCTATTTATATTCCCTTAATTTGTAGTTAGGTAAAGAAATAAACAGCATTTTAGGCAGATAAAAAGGTTTATACCCTTACTTTTTTTCGTTCATGGCCTGATCAAAACAAAATATTCCTAGTAGTTGTCACATGGGAGAATTGCACCACCAATAAGCGTTGAAGGTTTCTCACCTTTGCAGTTGCAGCGGGATTTGTTCCGCTAAACCGGTACCGATATCGCCGCTGAAAATGGCGAGAAAAACCACGGGGAAACAAGGTTGGTGATATTTTGAATTAATGGTAAAGTAGACAACATTCAGAGAAATCGAAAGCAGGCTTTATTTTCCGCTTTTCTAGGAAGAGATATCTTCGACAGTAGAAACGGCCGTGTGATTGCAGACTTGAATTTCGCTCATCACCGAACTTCCTCAAATCCTAAACCACAAGTAAGTAAAGTTTGTTCGTTTGCTTTCGGAACAAATCGCTTAATTGTGAATTAATCTGGTTTAACTGATCGATGACGAAGGTATTTTTATTTTACACAACCCTGCAAAGATTGCCTTCATTCGCGAAGCTTTCCCCCTTCGAAGCAAAGATGACATAACTTTGGTCCTACAGTCTTGCGACTACGACGTGGATGCAGCGTTTGCTTGTTTCACGAACGGTAAGTCTAGCTTATTCTTTCAACATGGTCTAGTTGGAAGCAGTTACTGCTTATAAAATTGAAATTCTAGCTGAGTTGTTTGCTGAACGTGCCATATTGTATCGTTCAAAGTTTCGAGTAATAAAATCACTGTGGACACAAATGCATCCCGTTTCTACGCATGGAAGAATGTCAAATTCCACCAAATATTCTTCATCTTGCATGTTTCCTTATTTTTTTACCATACCAGGTGAAGCAGATAATCTCTTAAAGGAATGGAGAACCCAAGGGAAAAAGTCTAAGGTTTGAATTCTAAAACTTTTTTTCCACTTTATTAACTTGGGTTTTTCGAGTCTTTAATTATCTGTCACGTCACGGAGATACGACGTTGATAGTTTGTATAAAAATATTTAAATGGGTCACTTGATATTTAAACGTATTTCAAGGCGAAAATCTATACCTGGGAAAATGAATCAATTTCACGCGTTTGTGTTAAAAAATGCAGAAAACTTATAAATGTTGAAATTATGCTCTCTTAGTTTGAATTGTAATGTTTGACGTTCGGAGAAGTGATTTGTTAAACTCAACAACGGGAAAATTTGGCCAACTTGAAGCAGTATTTATCACTTTCTCGAAGAATTAAGGGTTAAATCTTGCCGCTTTCTGTATAACATTATCGAGATCTACTAGAGTACATTTTTTTCAGTTTATTATGCTAAATATCCATCTTTTTACGCAGACTATTGCAATCATAAAATTCCAGAAACTTCCGGCTATGCTTATTGTTGGAGTAATTAATTGACATGGGATTTTTCTATAGTAGTACGTTTCCCCGTATATGAAATTATGGAAGGACGACTAAACTGCGATACGCCTTGTATGAATGAAGGTGTAAAATTGAATAAGAAAATAAGAGCGTGATTCTTTGTTTACGTTTTGAGATGTTCAAGATGCTTGCCTTGTTTTTAACTGCAGCACCAAAGTTTTAATCCTTATTCTATCTATTTATTTAACTTCATTTATCTCTTTATTGTTCCTTTCTTAGAGGAGAGATGGCATACAAAAATTTTTCTATTTTTACCTAGGTGATAAAAACAGGTGGTATTTTCAAATGAATTTTTGTGATACTTAAACAAGAGCACCAACAGAGGATACTTGACTGAAGCTGATATCCAAAAAACTTTAAATTATTGTGCGAAATATAAAATAAAATCAAGTACTTGTACCCAAGTCACACACAAAAAAATAAGCATAAAAATAGCAAATATCTTAGACAGAAATTGCCCCCTCAAAACATTAGAAAGCATCGAGATTTCAAAATTTTCTGGTGATGGCTATTCCCATATACTGCAACTGAATCCAACCCTTTTTTATTTTATTAATAAATTTTGTATCCAATATGAAGTCATATATAGCTGTGACTACTGGCTGTCAATGTGAGCCCATGTGCATGTCATGCTATAATAATGATATTAAACTTAAAATTTATTTTCCGACTTGTGCAAGTTAAAATATAAAATGCCAGTGTTTTCTACTTATGGTTTATTTCAAGAAGTTATCTACCAAAATTAGCATTGATAATGCACCATTTAGTTGACAACTGAATTCAAAACCTTAATGACTTCTTTGAAAATAGAAAAATAAAAACACCGAAAAAGATAAGAAATCTCTCAAAAAGTCTTTTTGAAGTTGTTTCTGATCTTTTTTTAATGTAAATTATAATGAATATAATACAAACTAAGCTGGGCAATAGAAGCTCTAATAGCTTATTTTGAAAGCTCTGTTGATAGGTCAGTTTTATTATTCATGGGAAAAAAGCTTGTTAGAAGAGTGCACCAATTATAAACAGCTGTCCTTTAGCAAATATTGCTATTTAAACAGGTGTATTTTCTGTTATGAGCTGTGTATATTCTTCAGTTATGTATCGTTATTATATCAGTACAACAAAATTTTCTACTGTGATTGGTTCTTGGCTTTCCTTATGCTTTATTAAGTGAAAGAAAAGTTAAAAAGTCAATGCAAGAACAGGTTTATGTACTCTTTTTTGGAGCAGAGTCTGTAAATTGGTTCTCCGTAAGCAGTGGATTAATGGTAAATGATATCGACTCTTGCTAACAATTATTATTCTTGCCTACTGAGAACCTCATCAGTTATAAAATAATCAAATTTTACATGCAATTTTTTATCATGTAAAATCTGTTTTATGGTTCTTTGGACTTGTC
>JBBMOI010000011.1:6002500-6167500 GCA_038088405.1 Porites divaricata
CCTGACAATCACTAACTTGACCTACTTATGAAATAGATTTTGGGCCGGTAGTTTTTGCTGTGCAGCCCACTAGTCTGTAAGATGTGGTTGCCAGAAGAAAATTAAATTTAAAATTTATAACCGGCACAGGTAAATATGTACAATGTGTGCTGAATCCTATGCATACTCACTTTCAGCAATCAACTCTTCCTTTTTAGGAATGTGAGAATTCTTATAAATCAATTGTTGAGACATTTAAAGAGCTAAGGAAAAGGTAAGATTGAGTGGACAGGCTGTTTTCCTTTTGCACGTACCTACAATGCCGCTCATCATTAGCTGAAGCATTTTGCAAATAATAGACTGGGCATATGTTTGACCAGGTCACCCCTTAAGTCGGAAGAACAGACAAGTTGTTGGACATACATGTGGACTTGAATCTTTTTTATCTTGTTGTCTGACCAAAAGAAGGATTCCATAAGGGCTTGGCAAATTTTACATGTATTTGGACATCGTCCAACGGCTAGAAGTTACTGTTATTTGCACCTCTGGTCTAAATGTATGTATACATGTAATTTACATATTCCATAAGTGTTTGTATTGTTCCCCTTTTCTCCCCTGTCATTGGCTTCATAGGTTAGCTTGCTTTTAAAAATTAGAAGTTTGTAATTAACATTAAAGGGAGAGAGGCAAAGAAAAATTAATCAGCTCATAGTTCAACATCGCAAAGACTGCGGTTTAAAAGCAGAGAATGTTTGAATTATGGAGAATCACAATAAACTGGAACTAGACATAACCCATTATCCAGGAAATGCCCCACATTCTTAGCTATTTTAGTCATTTTGGTACAAGAATACTGTATCTTAGGCTGTGTTAATTGTCAGTGGGGTAAAATAGGATTTTATCTGTTACCTGAAAAATTTTTCCTTGCTGATGTTTTTATCGTCATTTTTTCTTAGTTTGAATGACAGAGAAGCTCAACTTCTTGCACAAATGGAAGAGTTCAAGAAGCAAGGAGGTTAGTTTGTATGATCAATGACATACACAATTATGATGTTTATCTCAGTCTTTAGAATGTGCCACAAAGCTAGCTTCTGTTTAATTAGTTTCTTTGAATTTGTCCTAGGCTGAAAAATAACAGGGGCAGGAGTGTTATTCAGCGGCACTCTGAGGCAGCAACAGTGTGCAAAGAAAGTCGTGTCCGATAGCCTAGGGCTATATCCATTCTTATCTTGTTCAATGGGCAGGTGAACGTTTTTGGGGGGAATTCTAATTACAAAAGAATAATTCTTCTGTAATCTGCTGGTCATGATTTTTTGGGGGCCAGTTAACCCTTCAAGTCCCAATAGTGTCCAAGATCAATCTTCTCCTTACAATTATCCATACACTGTAAAGAGATAAGTTATGAGAATCAATAAAATGATCACCCAAGAGAAAATACTTTGATCTTTGAACAAATTCTCTCAACTAATTCTTTAAGGAAATGTTTGGAGAATTTGTATGTGGATACTGGGCCTTAAAGGGTTAAAAGATTACTCTTAGGCTAGTACATGCTAGCTACAGCATGCCCAAATGGCAAGCTGTAAAACTGACCATCTTTGCACCCTGCCCAAATGCCTCACTCTTGCCCTCTTGCCCCTGGGCAATGAGGTAACTGTAGCTTTTGCACAATACTAATTTTGCTGGTGACCATAGTTTCGTAGGTTTAGAAAAAAGTGTTTGTATTAAATTATTGCAGTTGAGTTGTTGGAACAAAGACAAGAGAATGCTGCAGCATTAAAGCTGAAATCAGTACGTGTGGGTGGGATGTCAGAAACTCAAGTTGCACAGTTGAGAAGTGAAATCAAGGTACTATCACTACATGTTGATTTAATCAGAAATAATTATGACTTTTTCCCAATAAAATCAGAAAAAAGGCCCATTATGGTTTTTTAAAATTACTTAAGGTGGCTCGACTGGATTTTTTAGGGGGGATACCTCCCACGTTTGAGCATTAATTACGTCGCCATGAGTAAAGATATGGAAAAAAGATTTCCACAACTGTATTATATAAAGATGAAAATTTCTTATGATCTGGGTTTTATTGCAATCGGAGTCGCCATGGTAACGTAACGATGCCATTACGTTTTTTGTTTATCTTTGTGTTTCTCTGTACCAGGAGTTTTTTGGGGAAATCACTTAAGGGAGTATGTATCTGGCATGATTGCCTCAATTATGGCAAAGTTTGAACAAATTCTATGAGAGCGTTTTCGAAATATTTTGAAACAAAGTTTTAAGCATCATAAAAACAGTGAAATAGCGTGCTATCCACACAATTAGCTATTTTTTTAAGAAAATGATAAGCTTTGGAAATGCGGCTTCATCTCATAGTGGTTTGATTCCATTGAAAACCTCCTACAAAAAAAGAGGGGAATTGCTCTGGGTGATCGCGAGTAAGAAGAATTTTATTAACTTGCATTCAGCCGCTTTTGTTACAGTTTTTGCACCTAATTTGTCCATGCCTACAAATTTCGCATTTTTCAAAAAACCGCTTGATAAAATTTTTTATAAATTTGAAAATCCCGAGATCAATCCTCAATAAATATACCCTGCAAGTTTCAAGAACATTGAAAACAGGGAAGGCTTTTAAATAGGGCCTCAAATATGACCAATTTTTCCCCCAGCTTTTGTGTTTACAAGTGAGCGCCCACATTATTCACTGGCATTGTTTTCAAGTTTCATTTGCATGAGCAAATTTAGAAAAAAGATAGAATTTGCATTAAAAAGGACCCTCGTTTAAATCTCCAGAATATGCTAATAACCGGGTAAAGAAATTAGTGATATATTATAACATCACAGCAACTCTTTGTAAGAGTTTCTGTGATGTTATAACCCGAGTAAGACAAGATGAGCCGTGACGTTCACCGTCTCGGCCCTCACTGCTATCTATGACACAAGCCAGTTATTAGCATATTCCGGGTATTTCTTCCGAAAGTAATCGAGAGTTTTTTTGATGCAAATTTACTACTTTTTGCTAAATGTGCACATGCATATGAAACTTGAAAACAATGCCAGTGAATAATGAGGACACTCGCTTGTAAACACAAAATCTAGGGGGAAAATTGGTCACATTTGAGATCCTATTTGAAAGCGCTCCCTGTTTTCAATGTTCTTGAAACTTGCAGGGTACATTTATTGACGATTTGTCTCGGGATTATCAAATTTATAAAAAAATTTATCGAGCGGTTTTTGGAAAAATGCGAAATTTGTAGGCGTAGACCAAATTAGGTGCAAAAACTGTAACAAAAGCAGCTGAATGCAAGTTAATAAAATTCTTCTTACTCGCGATCGCCCAGAGCAATTCCCCTCTTTGTTTTGTACGAGGTTTTCAATGGAATCAAACCACTATGAGATGAAGTGGTGTTTCCAAAGCTTATCATTTTCTTTAAAAAATAGCTAATTGTGTGGATAGCACGCTATTTCACTGTTTTTATGATGCTTAAAACTTTGTTTCAAAATATTTCGAAAACGCTCTCATAGAATTTGTTCAAACTTTGCCATAATTGAGGCAATCATGCCAGATACATACTCCCTTAAGCGATTTCCCCAAAAAACTCCTGGTACAGAGAAACACAAAGATAAACAAAAAACATAATGGCGTCGTTACATTGCCATGGCGACTCCGATTGCAATAAAACCCAAATCATAAGAAATTTTCATCTTTATATAATACAGTTGTGGTAACCTTTTTCCCCTATCTTTACTCATGGCAACGTAGTTAATGCTCAAGCGTCGGAGGTATCCTCCCAAAAAAATCCAGCCAAGCCACCTTAAGTTTAATGCAGTGAAACCTCAATATATTGAAGGTCCAAGGGACTGGCAAAATGTGTCCGCTGTTAAATGAGGTTTTGTTATATCGCGGTTCTTCTTCATATATTTTACTGGCATTACTGGGGTAAAGAAAGTAGTTCATTTTATCGAGACCTTCATTATATAGAGGTTTGTTATATCAAGGTTCCACTGTGTTTAAAAACTATAATTTAAATGCATATCAGGCATACACTAAATTTTAGGACATTAATACGACCTGTTCTGTAGTGCCTGTATGGTAACACTTGTACATGTTATTATGTTTAGAATTTTGTCACAGAGAGGAAGATTGATGAAGAGTTAGCCAAAACAACTCGTTTTGTAGGAGAAAAAGAGGAAATTTTGTCTATGATAAATAATTTTGGAAGAGGTAAGTCAACTGTAAAGTCCATTTCAAGTAGAAGGTGCTATAACAAATACTTTTATTCACTAAGTAATGCTGAGAACGTTATGTAAAGAGATTTGGGATTTAATTTCAAATTACCTCTCATTTCCCCTGGCTGCTTGATTGGAAATTTGCAAGCTTAAAGTAACTATATATTAGCCTGCACCACAGATAGAACTAAACTGCTGGTTAAGTCCATTCCATCTGAGATACAGCACGGCCACAATCCTTCTTCTGAGGCCCTCCTGTGTATCAGGATTTGAGTATGCGCCATTACTGGCTTTAAAAACACCATTGTCGATTTGCCAATCAGGTTGAAAATGCATTTCTGGTAATGTTCGTTGAGTCCATTGGCGGTCAAGAAGAGGGGCCTTGGTGCTTCTTCACAGATGTTACTAAAGGGGGGTAGATTAAATGTACATCTGTGATACAGACTCTGATATTAGAGGTAAAAGTAATACCGTAAAGACTTGCAGATAAGCCGCACCTTTTTTCCAAAAATTTGCCATCAAAATCGTAGATGCGGCTTATCTGCGAGACCATTTGGGAAAGGTGCTGTGAATTTCCGTGAATGGACACTTTTATGGCATAATACTGGAATAAATGCTACATTACAACAACAAGAGAGTATTGGTCATTGCTTTTGCGAGTTTGGTGGCTCCTAAAAGAGCCGTTGGTGATGAGTATAAGCTTATTTCAAGCTTACATTTCTTGCCGTTAAACCTTCTTCGTTAACAGGTCTTTTAAACGGTTTATGGTCGCTTTTCTCGAACAGGAGAACCTTACACAACATGGAATTTCCATTCCCCCACAAAGTTGTTTACAGTGTCGACGACGGCCTGTTACTTCAAGGGTAATTGATCCTCCACGAGCGAGAAAATACCATGCTATTCTCGAGTATTCGCACGGTAGATGGCCCACTGTTTGTTCGCCGTTGAGCACTTTGATAGCAAATTTGTCGAACTGATTACCAAACTCTCTATGTGCAATGAGGTTTTCACCCACAGATGGCTTCCAAATATCTTTGTAGATATGATAGCCATGAACGGCAGAGACAAACTCAAACATTTCCATCTTGTTTTGACCTGTTTTGCTTCTGAGTAAACAAACCCACATTTCTCATTCTCGCCCTAGTCCCAACGTGGCTAAAGACAAACCAATTGAAGCTAAGCGCATTCTGTTGCTACGATCAATTGTTGGCGAGCCTTGGATGAGACAGAACACTTCATAGTCTCGACTTTGGATTTCTTTCGAGTTTTTTTCATGAAAAACTTTTTTTTCCAAAATTTGAGTTGCTAAACTCGAGGTGCGGCTTATCTGCGAGTCTTCACGGTATTTTGTTTCCCTTTTGTAGTAATGCCAATCAAAAGCTGTTACAGTCCAGTGACATTAAACCCTCCTCCACTACCAGTGAAGAAAGAAGAAGAAAACAAGCTAAATAAGGAGAGAACAGATTCTGTTAAACCAGTTATACCAGCAACAACAACGCCAAGTACTGCTGCAATACCCACCATCTCCTTACAAACTGAAGAGAAGTCAACATCTAGCTCTCACAAAGCTCTCCAAGAGGTGGCAGAATTGCATGCCAGACTGCAAGAGGCTCTTCGACAACAGGTGAATTGTTTGTGTAAAGGTGTAACATGGTTAATGTGAATATTATCTTACATTTTTTCTTCCAGCATTATTTACCATCTTGCATCCTTTATCATCATACAGGATGCCATGGAAATTAGGGACTTTAAAGATCCAACGACGCGATGGCCACAAGAACGTTGCTTAAAAAAATGTATCTGCGTTCTTTCAGTCTTTATAGAGATTATTTGTACCCAATTACTTTGTCAAATGTAGGTGAACTCTTCTGAAGCTGAGTTTCAAGGGACCATATCCAAGCTCAGAAAGAGAAATATAATTTCGTTGTTGCTTGTTTACATCCTCCATAAAACACAAAATTAGGCATTTTCATGTCGTAGTCGTGCAAAAACGGGAAAGAAATGTACAAAAAAAGTGTGATGCACGTGCAAAGCTGTTGTTTTGCTTATAAAACCTATAGTTTTTTTTTTGACGTTCTCTTCGCCGTCCACGTCATTGGATCTTAAAGTCCCTATTGCTGATCCAAGCAGTATGCATGTTCAATGCATACCATCATGTAGTTAAAGTGAACATGACCAAACATTGAAGTTGCATGTTACGACTGCTTATTACAGCTTTTAGCTTAGCTTGCCACGAGTCCTTCGTAGGTCAATGGTTATCCAACTGGAGTGAGGAAGGTCATAGGTTCAGTTCCTGCCGGGGACTCAGACTTTTTTCTTTGTCCTACACTGGTGACCTGATATAGATTGTATCTTTTTCTTCAGTTTGTTAACTTAAAAAAATCATGTCGAAAAGTTTGTGGCGGGGTGTTTCGTTAAAACTGTCTTATGATATTTCCTTATACCTGTTTCTAATAGCTCTTCCTTTTGTTAACTTGTCCCATTACACACCCTAAAAATTACATCTACTGTATAATAAGACTGATTGGACATACCAGATGCTTAACAGACTGATTTGTTCATTGCCAAGAGTGACAATAATATTATTGTCTTAATCGTCTTGGCTATTTTTGTTTTATTTACAGGGTTTATCTTCCTCCAACTCATCAGAAGGTGAGTTATTTCACATTTTACAAGCAACAGCTTTTACAGTTTCACTTCTGTATCCCCAGCAAACTATAGACATTTTGTTTTATTAAAACCTTAAATGCTCTCAATTATCTTCAAATTTAAAGCCATTTTTTTAGTTTCATGTAATCAGATTGATCAATTTTGTTGATAGGTGGCTCCTTCAATGATAGTAGCTGCATTGTATTTTTAAAGAAAAATTTAAGAAACCCCCTAATTAAATTATTATTGTTTACATGTATGTATTAAGTACTCCAAAAGAGGTTTCGGTTAAATGGGTGTACCATTGGTTTTCATACACAGACTGGAGTGTTATTGAAACTATCACAGTTTCACTATTTTTCAGGACTTTTCTCTAACAGCACCCGGTGACCCTGGGCTCCTTATTATTTGTTCATTGGCGGCCAGGAAATCATTTTTTTTTTTTGTAAAAATTATTTGTTGGGCACCTTAGATTCAGACAGCCATGTTTTATGATAAAGTTTAAGAGCCACTTATATTTTTCATGCATCACCATTGCTTTTATGTTGTATCCCATGTTGTTTCTATGCTATTTAACCTCTTGAAACGAATGCTGGTTTCTTATTCAGGTCAAAAGCCAAGATCTGACAACAAAAAAGGAAGGCCAACCTCAGCTCCGCACGCATCACCCCAAAATCAAGCACCATCACCAAGACCACACACCACACACCCACCAAGTCAACAGCCAAGAAAAAGCCAAAATCCACAGCATAAAGAGTCCAGAGCAAGCGAGGCCAGGGGACCCCAACAAGATGGCAAAGATAGAAACAGGAACCCCAGGAGAGGGAATCAACGCCGACAACCACACTCAAGAGATACCAGACCAGGGAGTTCAAATGAAAAGAAAGAAACTCCCAAAGAGGCTGAACGTTCATCACAAATCTCTGAGGAAACCACACACTTGGTGAAAGAAAAGCATTCTCAAAGTGGTCATGAGGAAGTCAAGTCACAAAAATCTGATTCCACCTACAAAGAGCATGCACAGGCTCACCAGGCCGCAGAACAGAGAGATCATGGTGAAGACAGGCCTCGAAACAACAATAGAAGAAGAGGGGGAAGAAGAGGAGCTGAATGGGGGCAAAATGAGCGGGGACCTTCAAGGGGGGTAACTGACAAAGGCAAAAATGGTCCTCTTGAAAAGGACCTTTTTGAAAAAGGTCCTAGTGAGAAAAGAAATCTTGCAATTCAAGTAAAGGAAGCAGAAGTTATGGAAGGAGGTTGTGATTCTCCTGCTGCAAAGAATACAGAAAGCAGCAGTGGTGACTCTAAATTGCAGGATGTTTCAGTTGTTAATGTAAAAGAGACTGATACTGGAAGTACGAATTCGTCTGAGTGTATTAATGGTGAGAAAGCTCATGAAGGAGATACTTCAGTCAAGGAAGCACTTCCACAAAGACCAGACAGGGGATCAAGACGAAGGGGTGCCCAGAGGGATAGAAATGATGGAGCACGTTCCAGGCAGGCGCAAAGTAAGAGCCTTAATAGAGCCAAGCCAGTTGAAAATGGGGTTGATCACAGTCCTAAAGTGGAAAATACTGGCATTCAGAATGGCTCTGAGGAGCCAAAGGAGAATCCGCAAACTGAGAAATTGCCTGTTGCTGAGAAGGAAACCAAGATAAATGGCCAGACACTACAAGATCATGATAACGACTTTGATAAATCTTACGTTCCAAAAGTGAATGGATACATCCCTGTTAAGGACGTTAATGAGGTCAGTATAGATAGGTGACATTTTAGGAGATCTCTTACAAATAAATGAGGCTTTAATTATGATGCACACCTCTTGTGAGGTGAAATTAATTTTGTCGTGCAGAAGATTCCTGCTTTCTTACCCCTTTACTCTTAGCCAGGTTATCTGTGACGTCATTGCGAGGGCCTGGGGAAAGAAATTTTAATGCCATATCCCATAACCCAACGCGCGCACCAATTCAATCTGTTTTCGAATCATGACAGCCCGTCAGTTGCCATGCAGGAAGGTTTGGGACGAAGAAATCGTTCCATGGAAGAGAGATATTTATTCTAAACAAGACTGACAGTGAAAGGTCAAAATCTTACTTACTAGGATGTCTTCTGTGAGTCGAATCCTCGTATAATTCATTCGGATTTCGTCAGTGCTCGATTCTTTCCCGTAGAAGAGTGTTGAATTTACATTCAATCAGTGAGTACATTTTGACGACGTACTCAGTTTTATTTTGCGGTGGAACTTGAACAGGAACAAAATGTATAAAATTCGCTTTTAAGCCTTATTTTATTGTTCTCCGGGCAAAGAAGCTCGATGTTACTCAATGCATGGATGATGAGATACAGTAATCATCGAGTCCGGAAGGGCTAGTCATGCTCTGTTAACGCGTGCCAGAAAATTTGTTTTCATGAGGAAAACTGGTAGAGATGATTTAGAGACTAGTTATTGTGGTAGTAGCGAGGTATATTATCTGAAATGTTTTGTTGGACGCTTGTTTACAAAAGATTTAAAAAGGGACAAATGACAATGTTAGAAGAGCTTCATTGTTTATAGTAATTATTACTTCTTACCTGTAAAAGGGCAGCTCCTCGCCCTACACGGCCAGCCATTCTATACTAAATATACGTTAAAATCTTAAAATGTTCTAAAATCCTAAAATTACATTAAAATTAGGTGAAAGTTTGGAGAAATAAACAGTTCACGTCCTTCTATAATGCTAACGCAACTGAGAAGAACTAGCGAACGGCGTCAACAGACCATAATAAGAGAACCATTGTGCTCTTTAGCCAATCAAAATAAGATTTCTTTATCCGCGAAATACCGAGTTACTGTTCGGCTCACTCGATAATTATTCGGTATAAGCCGAGAACGTTCGTATAAGACGTTCGTATAAGAACGAACGTGACAGTCGACGACGATAACCAGAAGGAAGAGTAATGATTGCCTGACGTAAAAATAAAAATTGGAGAGTTTTCATTTTAATCTTCACACCTTTAAGGTATATTAACAGTTGTATCCACCTTGAAAAGCACCAAAATCAGTACCAAAAGATAGTGGGCAGTAGTTTTTATTTGAATAATCACACACCGTCTTTAGAAAGTTACAGATAGAAACCCCTTATAGAGCTTAATAAACAGTACCACAGGAAAGTACTGCTCAGTAGCTTTTATTTGAGTAGTGACACTTAAGTATTTCATCAAGAATCCTAAAGTTAGGTCAACTTATAAGCATAATAAACAGCACCATAGCCTGGATAATATTGCTCAGAAGCTTTCAGTTGAGTGATCACGCTGAAAGATTTTATCTAGACTAGACGTTTATCTAGAACCAACTTACAGCTCAATAAATAGGTCTTTTTGTACAAAAAGAAGGTAATATAGACTTAAGACAACTTGGTTTCAGATAGTAAGAAACTGCTGTTGTTGATTAATTATTGCCATTTCTTGGCTTTGTGATGATGAATTAACACATTTAATTAATTATTTCCAAAACTGAAATACAATTTAACGTTTTATGTGTATGAAAAATGTTAAGGCACCTCAAAATAGTAATGTTATATATTACTACTTCTTACTGCTACGTTTTATGTGGTATTCATTGGGTTTTTCTAGATCCTTTAATATTGAAAAAGAGGGCATAATTTTGGGGAGGGGAGGGAGGGGGGACCCTATTAAACAGGGTTCGTTTAGTCATGGAATTTAATAATTTCATTTTCATGGCCTGGAAAGTCATGGAATAGTCATGGAATTTAATTGTCGGTCCTTGAAATCCATAGAAAATTGAAGTTTTGTTTAGTAGATAAGTTATTGCAGATGACGAAGCAAGGATAACGTAGGATAAAGAGGAGTAATTAAACTGCGCGATCGGCACGCATTTGGTTGGATACCAGAGTTTGTTTCTGTTGAACTGTTTAAGGTAAAAAATATGCTGAAACATGTAAAGTTTTGAAAATTTTCGAAAGTGACAGCTAAACGTAAGGTCGTGGAGAACTAGAAAAGATCATGGAAAGTCACTGAGTTTGAAGAACTCAAAGGAGTACGAACCCTGTTAGAGCGACTTTCGTATGACCTTGAAAAATGGTTTCCGTAAGTGTTTGTTATTTGTTTTATCAGCCAATGGATGGAAAGAACAAAACATGGACTCTTCGTTTTCCCGCCAAAGAAAACCCTAATATGGAGAAGGCATTGTTCGATTGACCAATCGTGTTGCAGTATGACGTCAAAGCAATTTCTAGAAAGTTCTTCGGGCGTGAAGTTTGTTTACCCGAGCGTTCGCTTAACCAACCAAAAGCCAGGTGCGTTTGTATCCGTTCGATACACCAATCAAATCGCTCTATTTCCGTTCGTTTGTTGTTTCTGTTTTGTTCGCGCGGTTTCATTTCAAGGTCATACGAAAATCGCTCTAAACTCTTTAATATTGCAGACATCATTTAATTGGTTGCACAGGCTTTGCTGTATATACCTGCCAACTCGCAACACTAGAGACATAATCTTAAATGTCAAGGACAATTTCTCATGGCGAACTGGATGAGTATTTCTCTTAAGTTTAACACATTATAAGTAATGAAAATTCAGTTCAATTTTCCGAAAAGGTATTTGATGTTGACTTTGTGTCCTAACTGTATGGCAACACGCTAAAATTGTTGCCTTTCAAACCGCTTCAGAAATGCTCAAAAGTTGTCAGAATATCTGCAGATATTTCCGAAGACGTTCGGAAGTCTTCGGAAAATCGTAGGAAGTCGCTGGAACGTTTTCGGAAATCCTGGTAATGACGACAAAAATCTCTTGCATTTGAATCAGAAAAAGTTGGCGGGTATAGTATTATCAAAGTTGCATGACAGCTATAGAGCGTTTTCACTCACGTGGCCAGCATCTATGCTAATTTATTGGAACAAAAGAAAGCATTTACGTGAGAAAAGAGTGAA
Source organism: Porites divaricata (assembly GCA_038088405.1). Taxonomy (NCBI): domain Eukaryota; kingdom Metazoa; phylum Cnidaria; class Anthozoa; order Scleractinia; family Poritidae; genus Porites; species Porites divaricata. Next base: position 6,014,275 of record JBBMOI010000011.1, read on the forward strand.
ATTCCCAGAGGATTTTCTTTGAACACCAACATGGCCGCCGTTTCATTGTTTTGGAACACCAATATGGCCGACGTGACGTCATGTGAAAACGCTCTATACAGCTCCATACTGTTAATACACGCTGAAGTGTTGCCATTTCAGAGGGAAGGAGTTAAGGCTTTAATAAATTTGTGCAATGTTATTCACTGAGTTCCTTGTTATTTGTATTTCTGTGATTATGATTCTGGTTACTATTAGGACTTCAAGGGCCAAATATTTAAACGAAGTCTAACTTAAGCCGCGGTTTAAGGATTCTTTGAACCTTCAGATCTCTTCTTTAGTGGGTTGTTTTAAGACTAGTTACATGGTTTTCTATTCTTCTCTATATGCTTTCATAAAACTGTTCACAATAACTGGTGTTTAGATAAAATCTTTGGGCAAATTGAAAGTGACTTAAAATGCGGTTTTATTAAACAGTGGCTAAACTTCGTGGAAATATTTGGCCCTGAGGGTAAACGCAATACACCCTTTTACCTTGTATGTTTTGTTTTCCCAATTCAGACCACCTGATGATCTCCAGGGAATTTGCCTTAATTGTGTCTTTTCTTTAATTATGCATACATAGGCACGTGGATGCACTTGCATAAGACACAATGTGAACAAAAAAAAACAGTTCTCTGGGGTACCATCACGTGGTCTGAAATGGGAAAACAGAACTTACAAGCTAAAAACGTCTATTAAACTAGCTGAAGGAAATTAAGATTTGTGGTGCCTGTCTACCAAAGTTCACAATCAGTTGTGAAGAATGAAAGATTAAAAATTACAATATTTTAATGCATCACTTTAGCTAACTTAGGATATCACAAACTATGCAGAAAAGTTAAATGGAAAAGCTGTTTTAAAATTTAGGTGGTAGCCAATGGCAGGTACAAAATGTAGGTCACAGGCCACAAGTGCAGGTTACAGTACTACAAGTCACTGCGCTGCGGTGGATAAACAACAATCAGAATGAAAGTGTCTTTTAGCCCTAATCACAATCCGAACTAGAGTCCCTACTTATCCCAGTTATTTATCAATAGACTAGTGACCTACACTTGTGACCTGTGTTCGGTTGTACCTGCCAATTAGTGAAAGCTGTGGTTTTTTGGCAGCGGAGCAAGATTGGGAGCAGGTCAAATTGAAATTTTCTCTCCTGTCAAACTTTCTGGCTTTACCATCCACAAATTTCCCTTTTGGCTTCACTTCTCGCTTTGTGTGTCGGCTCCACTGCCATGAAATTACCGTACACATGCGTGAATTTTCTGAAAAAGTCAAATTTTCCATCAGTCGGCACCCTTGAAACCGGAGAAAGTGTCCACCAAGGGATGCTATAGTATAGTGTTTGTACAACTGTAGATCCACTGATTAGGAGGGGAGGGGCAGGGGGTCCGGCCTCGCTTTATAATAAGGCCATCAGAGCATTGGTGAGAGAATTTTGATAAAAGGTCAAACCATTTTGCCTTCGATGATCATTTTGTTTTTAAAATTCTCATGACCTTTTGGCTTGAAAGTTAGTAAGTAAGTAAAGTAAAAACTTAATTAATGTGTCAATGTATTTAGTTTTCACAACTAATTGGGGAAACAAATGTATGAAAATGTATGAATATTACTGACTCCACCTCTTCATACCACGAGGGACGAGCATTGTTAAGAGAAAATTGACGTTGGTCGCTCTTAGGACTTAAATGGTAAAAAAAAGAGACCATTGCATTAAATTCTCGCTTTATGGGCCTTTCACCATAGTTAATTGTTCATATATAAATATAGAGGTTATTCAATTTACAGTGGCAGATAAAGTTGCCAACAAACCATCTCTTATTTGCTAATAAATAAAATGGTTTGAAAGTCTTGTATGTTTTTCATATTCATTTGAAAATTTCCGCGCATTTTAGAACTTGTCTACAAGTTATCCTTTGTATTTTCCTTGGGATAAAAGAGCGACCGTGTTGACTAGTTGGCCGCTCGAGTATTTCACATTCTGCCCTGGACAAAGGACCTCCCCAGCTGGAAACGTCTTCCCTACACCCCCAGATCCGGTGAATCAAATTTAGGTAACTGGGAAACTGCCCACCCGTCCCTCCCCCAACCCAACATTTTGCCACAGGAGGGACGCAAACGTTAACGTTGAATTAGGGGAGGGGTAGGTGGGCAGTTTGCCAGAAACCTATATTGATCCGATCCGGTCGCTTATCGCAACTCAAGATTAAGCGCAAATTTTCTACTGCTCTTTGACCCCGGGTGGGGGGGGGGGGGGGCTACTTGGGTTAATGTTTGCTGGGTATGTGCCGCTGGCCTCTCAGAGCCCCCACCCCATTTTAGTCTATTTTTCGGCCAATTCTAGACCCCATCTTAGTCACTTTTTAGAAAATGTAATTTTTGCGATCCCAACTTAGTCACTTTCTATTCATGCATCTACCTTGTCAATCCTTTAAGAAGCTGGGTCATCCAAAAGTGAATTGACACAATTTTTTAAAGTGAATAAAGAACACTTTACTTTCACCTACAATACAAGCATTCTGGTACGTTTGCTAACAGTAAATATTTACAAACGTACCGTCATAAATAGTTGAAAAGGAAAACATTCTTCTTCAAATTAAACGGGAACGTTATAATAGAATTTTGATCACGGATATAAAAGCAATTTGATTATAATAAAATTAAAGATGAGAAGATTCTTACCCCCAAACTTCGAAAATTTGCAACCCCATTCTAATAACTCTATTGAAAATGCGACCCCATTATAGTCACTCCAGTTGTAAAAATGCGACCCCATCCAGCGGCACATCCCCATTAGGCTCTTGTAAGGGAGTACCCCCCCGGGTCTTCGACAACACTCCTTGGTGGGGCTGAAAGGTTAAAAGAATTAATTGTCAGTGAATCGAATTAAGTAAGGGACAAGGAAGGGGGAAAGAGCAGCCAAAATTATCCGAGGAAATGCTTTTAAACGAAAGAAAAAGAAACCTAGATTAAAATTTAACCCTGGGTTAGCGATAATCGGCGTTCGAGCGGGAGACTAATATTGTATTTTGACAAAGTGTTCGTATGGACGATAACGGGAATTTTTGAAAATTAGACATACTTTTTTAGAACAAAGTTAAGCTACGCGTACGGCACTAAAATGACCACCCGAGAGCCATAGCATTTTTGCGAATAAGCATATTTTTATACTAAAGCAAAATGGCCTTTTTAAATCGGAGTCTCAAGACGCAAAAATAACACCAACTTTTTTTAGCAGCCCATTAACGGTCGCCTGCTTTAAAAAAATTTTTTTTTTGGAGTCGAGGACTCTCGATCTCTCACAGGCTAATCACGAACGTATTGCGTCCCAAAGTTATGGCCGAGTGCAGCCTGGAAGCCAATCCCTGCCAGCTACATACGGGACATGTCGACCTTCAAGGTCCTCTTTTCGTCCTCCATGTTTCTAGGTTGGTAGCAGAAGTACCAGAAAGAAATCGTTAATTATCTCTTTCTTGCTAGGCCATCGATTCTAACTACTCTTTGCATGTCCTTCTCTTTATAACAGTGAACTAGAGGACTTCATCATGAGAGACAAGGTGAGCATTTTTTCTTATGAAAGTCGTTTTTTTATGGTAGCACAAAAGACATCTGCATCAAGCACACATGAGGCTTCCAATTTCTCTGCTTATTCTAATGCCACCTTATTTTTCTTTGTTATTTCAGTGGAGGAAAAAGCGTATGAGAAGGTGGGTAATGTTTTCACTTTTCAGATTTATAAATTTGTAAAAGACATTCTTCATATATGGCACGTTTCAACAACTACAGTCACTTACAATTTCTAAAGCTTACCTGATAGACACATTTTGAAAAGTTAATAAGAAGTTTCAATGAGGGATTGTCCATTCTAAAGGTTATTTCCTGGAAATATTATTTACACAGTGCTTTCACTGTATGTTCCTTGTATTTATAATTTGCAACAACTTCTTCATCCTTGTTGTTTGAGAATCTAAGGACTGAAATGCCCGTTTTTATTTTTGGTCAAAAGAAGCATGAACTGTATTGTGCTTGAGACGTCACACCTGTAATGAAAGTGACAGTTATTGCAGCATGCCCTATGGTCCTATGTGACCTGTCTAGCATGCATTGAAACTGGTTGTTGGTTGTGAATAAAGCTTAAAACAAACAGAAAAATTGAAAATGAAGCTGCTACGTCTTTGAGCATGTTGTGAACAGAAACGGAAACCACGGAAGTACTGCCCCTTGCCTGTGATAAGGCATTTAGTCTTGTCAATCCATTTCGTTATGGGTCACATTGTTTTAAGTCAAGTGATAATTTCCAAAATTGTGTGGTTATGGGCCTGTCAACCCCCCACATCTTCAAATATTGGGAATCGATAGGGTGCTGATGATAGATGACGTCATAACACATTACATAACATCAGTTGTGCAAGACAAGTGATCTAGGCCCGAGATTAATTGTCACGAATTTGTGATGACACAAAATACATGAAAACGATGTTGATGGCGTTGTGACATTTCAACTGATTGGTTTGCTTCCCACCAATCACATCATTTTATTGCAATGGCATAACGGAGTTTATGTAGAAATGTTTGATTTAAACATTAGAATAGCTTAAACAACGCAAAATACTTGAAATTTCGGAAAGTCAACTGTAGTCTACTGAAGAAATAGCAAACTTCAGGGATAATCCGAAGGATTTCGTACTCTAATCTGGAGACTGGGAGATAGTGTCCAAAATCTGGAGTCTCCCAGATTATCCGGGAGAGTTAACAGCACTGGGTTATTGTCTCTGGATAGTGATAGTGATTAATTTGGGAAAGTTTACTCATTGAAACTGTTCTCATTCCCTTACATCAGATGCAAAGTTGAGGTATTCTGCATTCTTAAACATCCTTGCAAACAAAATGATAAAGCCCTTTTAACAATTTCTTCACACACTCTACATGCTTGCCTGTGGATTATCTGGGAAAATTAATTATGTTCTTTTGTAAAATCTTGACACGCAGTCGTCTAGCATGTGAGGTTTGCTTTTTCAGCCTCAGGCAAAGTGTACTGTCAATAGATATGGTTCAGTAACTATTGCAATATTGTTAAGAAAATTTCTTGCCAAGAGTTCGCATGCTTATACGACCACATGAGAAATATCTGCAATTTGATTGGCTTAGAGCAGTGGTATTTCAGCTTAATTTGAAATACCTACATGTGAAAATTACAAAATCTTTGCAGGTAGTGGTATAAACAAATAATAGTATGATTTGTACGTGATATTTGGCATAAATGTCACTTGTGGTATTTATGCCAAATATCACTACAAATCATGCTATTACCCATACAAATGTCATAATGGAATTACCATGCAAGTTGAAATTTTTCAAATATCAGTGGTTTTGAATTTATGCAAATGTTTTACTTTGTTTTGAAAGAGACTAATTCAGGGAAGTTCATTTCAACATAAGCTCTAAGCGTTTGTTGTTTGTCTGTAAACAGACTGAAGCGCAAAAGAAGAAAGATGCGTGCCAGATCTAAGTAGAGTGCATCTGACATTGGGATGACTCCTGGGACCTTTGGTTTGACTAGCACACCAGATCAAGCATGATGGCTTTGAACTTTTGGCACCTGAATCTGATCTTAAATTGGTCTTCACAAAGTCGACAACTTTCTCTTGGGTGGAAATATAAAATTCAGCTCGACTGCAAAACGAATGATGTCAGAATTTGTTGAAGGTTTCCGGGTCAGCCAGTTTTATTCCAAAGGATACAATAGCCTGAGTACTTCTGAAAAACTGGGTCTTCATCAAAGGAAACAGTAGTTCAACAGCTGTCATCCCGGAGTCAAATTTGTAGTGATCCTGTTGTAGGAGTCTTGATATTAAAAAAATGCTTTTTGCTCACTTATGGAGTACCTCTTAATTTCATATAATTGATTTTGAAAGGGGGTATTGTTATGGCAGTCCAGTCTGTATGGTCAGTTAGTCAGTATGGCATTATTTAATTGTACAAATCTTAGATAATATTGAAAACTGTTAGCCAGAACAGTTTTTGAACACCCCATACTACTTCAGTCTTAAATTTCCGTATGCTTCCCTTCTCTTGTGTTGGCTGTATTATTTACCCTTTAGTACAGCTGTGAAAGCAGTTATAAGGGTGTCTCAAGCCCAGTGTGGTGGCCAGTTTATACATGTTGGTCTTAGTGGCTAAATTTGGGTAATTTTCATGAGACTGCTTCTTTTATATTCGGCTCATGCATTATTGCATTTTTTAGGAGTGTGCAAAATCATTATGGTTGAGCAATGCAGTCACCCTTCCAACAAAAGGGTAACCTGGCTGGGCGGGTCACCCTTCTAGTAGAGCCACCTTTTTGTAAACGGTTCACCACATTTTGTAAGGAAAAGTTGGCTCACCCAGGTTAACCTTGGTAACGTGGGTGACCATTTTTCCTACTGCAACTTTTCTCCATATAAATAGGGCCATAGGAAAAGAGCGGCTGCCTGAGTCTACATCAAGGCCTGTGCCTACCCACATGGCTACACCCAGCTGCATCACAGCCTTGCATCAACTGAACTGAACAACCGTCGGATGGCTTGAGAAAACAGCTGACATTTTGCAACACCACCACTGGTTTCCCTGTGTAATGACGCGTGAGAAATGACTGCAGAAATTTTATACTGATGAGGTGCCAATTCCCAGATCTGGGTAGTGCTTCTGATCGATCGTGAGCTGAGGGAAATTTGCAATCAGAAGCACTGCTCAAATCTGGGTAGTGACACATGATGTCACCAGTATGGAATTTCTGCTGACAGTCATTTCCAAACGCCATTTTGCTGGGAAACCAGTGATGGCATCCTCAAAGTTTGGCTGTTTTCTCCAGCTACCATTGAGATTGTTGTCACAAATCAAAATTTTGACGATCGAAGCCAAGGAAAGGGTCTTACCTTACCCTGGGTGCTACAAGACTAGACAACTTGGGTTGACTACCAAGCACAGCACCTAGTTTTATTTTACACTTTCAAAGTTGGTTGGTTAAACAACTGACGGCAAATAACCTATGATAATGAACAAAAGCTACAACCGGAAGTTACTTTATACTTTAGGCTGGTTTACAGCAGCAGCAAGCTAATCATAAGTACCTTTTGTTACCTAATTAACAAGCGTAAGTCATAACAGCTGACCTGTGCCATCCTAAAGCAGTTCTTTGGCTGGTCTGCTATGAGCACTTCTGTTTGGAATGTCTGCCCTTCCTCAGAGTGGAGGGCAAGCGCCCGACACCAGGGCAGATATACCTTTATCGCCCCTGGTCCAAATGTCAGCTTTGAAAGGGTTTGTATGGTGGTCCCTGTTATTATTAATTAACTCAATGTATAAAACTTTTTTTGTGAGTTAGTCTCCCTCACCGACGCAGCACCATAGATTGTGTTGAAACTATAAGTCCCCTCAACCACATCATCAATTTAAACTGACACAAGTAATCACAGAGATGCACATTTTCATGCACATTTTATGAGGAAAAAAATACATTCCTTTGAACTCGATAACCAACCAAAGAGCCACTTTGGATTTGTGCAGGGTAGTGCATTGATCATTTGGTGAAAAATAAAAAAAGGCATAAAACACTTAATTAAGCCGATCACAAAAGTTTTGATGCACACGCAGCGTGCCGCAGGTTCGTCCGTGAGTTAATGCCTGTTGCGAATGAAGGAATGTTCATTTCTCCCCGCATGGCTGAATATCGTTCTTAAACTCTCCACCTGGCAGACGTTTGCGTGTACCGACTCTTGGAAAACGTACAGTAATCGGCCACTTCCGAGTTCCAAAAACCCTCACTTTCAAAATGAAGCCAAGTGCACAACTTTTCTTGTGAAAATCATGTGTTATTTGCAGCAAAGGCTGTGCACTTAACCTCGTTTTGATACAGAGGCTCATACAAAATTTCCTATGACATTATGCAATATACGTAGCAAAGAAATATTGTATAGGAATGAACAAGTTTCAAAGTATGGAAGCTTTAACTCTTAGGCTCAGTGAGGGCACAAGATTCCATTTTGTTCTTTACTTTCTTCCATTCTAATTTTTCTCGACAGGAACTGAGCCCGAAAGTTAAAGCAAAAGACACTGCAAATTCCAACTATAAAAATGGAAACTAAATTTATCTTAGTACTGGCTGTACATCCCAACCGGCTGTAAGGCTGACCGGTTGACTATTTACATACCGCATTTATTGGAATAAGCGCCCAACCTCGCATTAGCGCCCGCCTCGAGTAAGCGCCCATCCTAAAGGCAGAAAAAGTTAAAATAAGCGTGCAACCTCGAATAAGCGCACACAACCTAACATCCATCCAGCAAGCTGTATCTGCTTCTCGGGCATCTAACCCATTTGCCGACGTTACAATATCGGATATCCAGGAGGCACCACCAGAGAATTCACTTATTGACTTTCCTTAAAACGGAGTTTTCTTCAGAGTCTTTTACAGAAACCTTGCCTTGATACATCTCCGCGTTTTGTTATTACCATTTGTCGTGTTGTTGCAAAATGAACATTACTACAGTTGCTGAAAATGGTGAAAATTGAATGAGCGTCCACTCGCACGGTCCAAAAATTTAATAAGCGTTCAGGGCGGTTAATCGAATAAATACGGTACACCTTTTTTTATTTGGGTTAAGATGACGAGATTGAAAGGGGACCCTCCATATAACAACGCCTAATTTTGAGCCAAGACTGAGCTTGCTTATTTTTGAGGCGATTTGAGTCTCAAAACGTTCTTAGGATGTTTTTAAATTACATGTTGTTAACATTGCATGGATGACTTATAATTTCCTCGTGTTTCGAGAGGCCAAGAGTGACCTCGGGCGAGGCAATAGTGCACACAATGTTCAGCCAAACATGTACAGCAGTCATTATAGCAATTTTTCTGTGTTTCTCGCGTTGAAATTGGTGGAATCGGCAATGTTCTGGACTCAGTGAACTTCAGCATTGGCTTTGCTCTTAGGATGTTGTTAAAAAGCTTTCTATAAAACAGGAGTAAGCGCATAGGCGTACGGGCCGGGGGGGCGAGGGGGGCTGCAGCCCCCCCAAATTTTGGGCAGCAAGAGAAAATTTGGGCAAAGCCATTTTTAAAGACGTTTCTGTGATTTTTCTATTAGTTTAAAGAGACAAATATTTTCTATTTTAATCTGAAAAAATCCTGAAGTCAGCGTAATAATCCAATTACTTTCTCTCGAGACACTCACAGTGGCTGCTTAGCTCGTGATGAGTTTCTGGTTATAGGGAAAGGTATCATTTGTTGATTTACATATTTATAGTTTTGTATTGTTGAGCACCGTACTGCACTGCACTGCACTGACTGGAATGCGCTCTTTCCAGTCGTGAATTAATTAGAATAAACTTCCGCATATCTTTCTAGAATCATCTCCGCCCGTAGAACATTGTATGGCAGATAGCATCAGCAACAGTGAGTGTGAAAATGAAGAAGTGTCTGACTAGTACTCGGCTCGAATTACGAGAAGAACATTAAATTTTTAAAATAATCTATTAAACAATAACTTATAAAAGTAGACCGAAATGTTTACAAAACCGCTAACAAGAGCGCCTCGTTGCATACTAATGCATGGAATCCTTCTCTCTAGCAATCGGCCGGAGCTATCTCCATGATCTCTTACACACGTTTTTAAAAAGATTGAAGCTACTATGAGGTGAAATTTCATGTCAAAAGAGATTCGTTTTCTACAGATAACGGCCAAACATCAAGACATTTTTAGCATATTTCTAAAACTTCATCCCAAAATATCCCGATAACTCTTTTATAGATTCCGTTTTAACTTTACGAACATCGACGCGACTATTGGACAAAAAAGGTTCCCGTGAACGATTTTGTAGGAACAGTTCCCAGTGCCAAGAAATATTGCTGCAATGGGTGCGTTCGATTGGGAAATCCGGATTTAGATTTTGAAAATCTAAATCCGGATTTCCCAAGAGAAATCCGTCCTCAGGGTGGATTTCAATTAAGAAATCCAAATCCGAATTTTTTTATGCGTCGCATAATTAGCACAAGATAGTGCGCTGTTCACGAGAACAGTTTAGCAAATCCTTTTTGGGATTTCCCAATCGAACGACAAAAATCTAAATTCGGATTTCCCAATCGAACGCACCCTATAGACAATGGCGTCATTTCGTTGCTATGACAACTCTGATGTCATTAAAACCCTATGACAACTATATCTAATAAAACTATGGTAGCAATTTTTCCAAATGTTTGTCTATGGCGACGTAGTTATGCTCAAAATTGGGAGGTATTGACCCTGAAAAACTGTTACGGTATCGAACGGCCTACGTTGTTGCATCGTTTGGCCTCGTTTCTTTTCTGCTGTTTCGTAAAAATTTGGGCAACTTGCGAGAATTTTTTGGGCAAATAGTTTACCGCCCCCCGCCCCTGGCAAAAAATTGCCCGTACGCCTATGAGTAAGCGTGGCTAGCACCAATCAATCAATCAATCAATAAACTTTATTTGACTTCGAATTTACGATAGCAAATACATGCTAATATCTTCGAAGAAAAATATGTACAATATAATAGTATATATATAATAGTAAGTATTACAATAAGTTAGCATAATATAATAACAATAATGGTAATTCAACAAAATTAAATAAGCTATACAATTTCAATTTATAGAAGTAAAAATACTAATGATGATGATATTAATAACTAGATAGAGTCAATTTCTGAACCTTATATTTAAAATTATAACAACACTAGGTGTTACAAAAGGAGCAGCAGTAAGATGAGAAAGTTAAATTTCTTATAGCTAATGTAAATTCCTTCAGGTTTAATTTATGTAGATCATTTGATATAGAATTCCATAACTTAGGGCCAAAGTATCTTATGGAATGAAGACCATATTTTGTGGTATTAACAGATGGTATATTAAGGGCCCTTTCACCACGAAAGTTATATTTAGATTTGCGCTCATTAAAAATACTAGAAATATACGTAGGTGACGAATTATGAATAGCTTTGTGAATTAAGATAAGTAAGTCGCAGTATCTAGAATTCTGGAGACTACTATGATCAATCTTTTTAAGTATTTTGTCATAGTTAGATTCATAATCATTAAATACAAAACGTAAGCACCTCAGGTTTAGTTTCCAGGAATCCGAGGACTGATCAGGAATGTAATTAGCCAGGAATTAACACAGGACCAGCTCATGAGCTTTCGCCCTGCTCTATACTACTCCTTTGTATATCATTCGCACAAATTTCTCTCACTTTTTCGTTGACAAAACTGAGTACCCAGGATTCTTCTCCTTAAAAAGCCAGTGGAATAAACCATGTTGGACAGTCTCTAACGTCCTGTAAACCAATCCACGCTGCCTCGTTAAGTGATACACCATTAAGCTGTTCACAGTTGCTTTTTCTATCCTTGGTTTTTCTTGATCTAACCCCGTGTTCTCACCTCAACTTAAATTTCACCCACCCCTATCAGCTCTATGACCTGAATTTTCATATTTCAGTTAAGTGGGACAGTTAAACGCGATGTTGCATAAAAAATGGCAAATAACGAAATTCACTTGTATATGGTAAAACCATCAGCTAACAAAAGAGAATTAAACAAGTTTTGTCAGTCAGCTAACTTGCCGTAAAGCTGGACAGGTATTTTACAATAAAGCTGAGAAAAAAAACGCTGTCTAGGGGCGCGTTTGATGGTTTCGCAGCGTTTTTTATCAGTGGTGGTGTTACCTCACTTAATGCAACTGGTTGTTTGCCTCCAGGAAAACCAAAATAATCCCAGTGTTAGATCCAGAGGGAGGGGCACTTAACGACTTAACGAAATTGACGAAATCTGGACAAAACTATTTCATCTCTTAACTCAAGAAACGAATGCTTCAAAGCTTGGCACTTCACGAGTAGAATGTCACGTAACATGGCAGCAAGGTTCTACGCAGTAGAAAGGAATGTGTAACGGTTTGGAATGATATGGAGCGAAGGAAGGTATTGGTTTTAACAGTGTGCCTGCACAAGTGGGACCCCCGTTATTTAAATTTTCTGGATCCGCCCCTGAAATCAATCATAGAGTGGCGAGAGCACGCTTTCTGGTCACTTTGCACTTGTTGCAAGTGTCAGAAAACATTGTAAGTTTCTGATGTGTTCCTCTGTAGTCCTTAGAGCTTTTTGAGTTCTTTGTGCCCGCCGTGATTAACATAACAGATACAAGAGAGAACTGAACAAAAAACGCTGACATTTTTAAAATCCCTTCTATATTTGCGAGTGATATAACTCAGGGGCACTTAACAACTGTTTTGTGTAAAATATCTGTTCGGAGAAAGAAATATTGCCAAGAATTTTCTATTACTTGATGATGGCTAAAAATGTCTAGATGACCGTTCCATTCATGTACAATTTTCGAAGCTTATCTCATTAATTCCCTACGATTTCCTGAAGTTCAAGTTTTACATTTTACTTCCCCAGTTAGGCTATTTTTCGTAGAAAAAAAGGAAACCTACAATTTCCGGATTCAAAAATGTGTTGGAGAGAGGAATTAGAAAATGTCTCACTTTCGTAATACGTCGAATTTCATCTAAAATTTTCGGGAAAATAATACTCAAGCCCTGTAATTTCGAAAAGACTCAAGTTTCCCTAGGATGACCGAACAGATACAAATTTCACAGCGCCGCTTAAAATGCTTCTAAACGGTACTCTGGATAGCCTATAAACCGTCGTTGGGTGCCCCTGATAACTGTCTAATGAAAGGCGGACCAATACCTCGGTATATGTATGATAGTGGACTGTTCGATACGATATCAATGTATTGCCATTCTCAAGTATCGATACGTACTCTTCAGGCAAATCTGGTTTGGAATCGGTACACCTTTCAAAATTACTTTTACCTTTTATTTCATAGCTGGCGAATCAGAGCTGCTAATAAAAAAAACACTCTCTCTCATTGCTTCAATTAGGCTTTTCTATCACAGTTATCTGATAATTGTAAGCTGCAGCTCTGTTTCTTTGGGCGTGTTGTCTATGTTGGTGCTACTATTAATACATTAATGTTACCTGTCTTACCTTCCCACAGGGACCCTAAAGTGAAAGAAGAAGGCTTGATCCCAAGCGGACGGATAAGGGCGCGAGTCATGATGGGAAGTAAAGAAGAGGGGAAACTGGATCGAAGGATGCGGAGGAGATCAATTTGCGTTACAGAAAAGTCGTATCGTTATAGACAATCACACAACAACAACGAAAAGCACAAAGTCAAAAGCTCAGGATACAGTTCTTTAAGTGGTTGTTTCATAGAATACTTCGATATCTGTAGGCGAGAAGAAGCGGCTTCCAGCATAAAATGTACAATAAAAATTATTTAAAGAATACCCTGGGGGGCAGGGGTAGCACAAGCCACAAGAAGCATAACCACTCCCGTAACTTAAAGAGATAACCATATCTTGCCAGCCGAATCTTGGTCCCACTGAATCACACTTGACTACAGCTTCATCGTACTTATCTGACTTGACTCGCAGCTTAACAGGATTGTACACAGCGTTTCCAGAACCGTTGGTATTAGTCAATGAGTAGATAAAGGCTTTACTTGAATATCCAGCCTGACAATAACCTGGAAGATCATGTCGACATTTTACAATTCTTACTGACCTTACTAAAGGCGCTCATAAAAGATCAACTTCTAGGAATATTCAGTGATCCAGACTTCTGTTGAAATAGTGAGTGCATACAAACATTCCTGGACAACCCATGCATTACTGTAATTTTTAAAATTTGCTGTATTTGTATAAATTTTTGAATGTTCCTTAAAATAGTGTTGAGCCACTGCATCCATTTGTTTTCTTGCTGAGTACAGTAATGACACTGTATTGACTTTGAAATTAGTGGAAGAGGAGAAAATTATTTTAGAAAATTAGACAGTTTTAGAAGAGTAACAAACTTCCATGGTGAGAAGAAAGGGAGCTCTCACTAGACTGGAATCCCTCAGTGTTAGTAGAAAAGAGCAGGGTTTTTCTCCTGAAAAGCGATTTATGCAAACTAGAACCGTAACTGAATTCAGATCTATCGAAGTATGACAGAGCCTGAAGCCTACTTGAGTCCATAAAATACAAATGTCAGACAGTATCACACATGTATATGTTACATTTTTTTTCAACCTCTGTATGGCTGAACCACTTGATTCTGTGTTTCCTTTAGCTTTTAAAGATAATTTTGGTCATACATGTTCATGGATGTGACTACATTGGCTTTTTACAATGGAAAATTTTCCTTTTTATTTTTTCTGATTACCGTGACCCGGGGGATAGTTCTTAAGCCACACTTTGCTTCATTAAAAAGAGTCCACAGTTCATAGCCTAGAGAGCTTTAACCCTTTCGCCCCTGAACCGCCCGTAACCGCCCGTGCGGATCCACGTCCTTTCTACCCCTCGTGACGTCATCAGTTTTAACGGTCAAGGCCAACTTTGTCTGCTAACTTGTGCAGAGTGAAGAGATCTTTCAAACCATACCAGAATGAGCACAATTCAGTCAAGGACACCAGAGTAAAAGGCAAAAAACCATGTAAGATTGACCTGTAAATCTCCATGAAAATCTTGTTCCATTGCCCACCTACCTTTCCTTTCACCTAATCCTAGGATCCTAAAGGCTTTCCTAAGAACTCTTCCCATCAAAATGAAGCCTACTAAATGCCCAGCAAGAGAAAAAAAAATGAGGCAAGAAAAGCGAAAAAAGAGGGGAGAGGAGAGAAAGCGAAAAGTAAAAGTTAAGACTGCTGTGTCATCTCGAAATTTTGCTTTCTGCGCATGCCCGAACTTCGCAAGCTGATATTGTGCATCTGCATCAGAAGGCCGTGAAGTGTACGGCCTGTAAACGGGTTTGTGGAAAGTTTTAGCTCTTTATAGCATGACAGTGACCAGAAAACCACTCGACTAGCTTCAAAACGCGTTTTTCGGCAAAATCTCCAGGAGCGAATGGGTTAAAGATAATTCAGTAAAATTAGCCTGGGACCACAGGCGTCCTCTCCTGTGGCGAAACTAAATTTTGCAAGATTTTGTTTATTGATGTTGTGATTTAAACCTGAAATCAACGATAAAAAACTAACTTGACGTTTCGATGGTTTCACGTCATGATCATCATTATCAAAAGATAAGAATTCGTGGAAGTATATACCATCTTTGATCATGAGGACATGAAGACAAGTCTCTGTTTTATAACTGACTTTGTTTTCAAATGTATTTCAAGATCGATTCTTATAAGATTTAAACCTGACCGGGATAAGTTAATTCAAATAGTGAATTAGAGAAAAACAAACTTCAGGTAGTTGTATTCAAGTGACGTCATCATGAAAATGGCCAATTCTGATTGCTGAGGAATTACTTTCTCGCCTTTAGCTGTATGTAAACAGAATAACATCGAACCAAAAGCCGCTGTACTACTTTATCGTTCTTTATTGTTAGCACGCAGAATAAACAAGTCCTAATTCTCCTAGTACATGTACTCACGATCACGCGATGTCCTTTTCCAGGTTACGTCACTGTATCCACCAAATATAAAACTGCCGACTTGAATGATAGTTACAGTGGGTCCTCTGTCATCACAGTTTCCGTGGAACGTAGACGCCGCCCAGCCGTCCTCTTTAGCGTGCCAACACCTCACAAACCTACTACGGACTGAGCTATTGATCACGGGCTCCAAAAAACACGCTAAATTCTCCAAGTACCTACTGTCGTTGCCAAGAATAACTGATGCATTCAAACCACCTTAAAAAGAAATCTTTGGTTCATATCTTTGTTTGAGCGCGCACGGAAAAGCACATGGATCCAGCAAATCACGGCACTCAGCGTAGCTGTGCACTGATAGTTATGCCAAACGTATATATAAAGAGACTCTCTATGGGCGACCGCTATTGATGAAACAACGATCTTAGGCTTAAGTCCTCGTCCAAACATATCAGGATATTTTTGAATCCGCAACTTTATTTGCGCATTTGGCTTCCTTCCACGCGTATCCAGTGAATCCGACATATGAATCCGCAACTTTTTGAATCCGCTCTAGTCTCCAGAGTGGAGATTTTTGATTACGCTATAAATCCGGAATCGTGTGGACGCTAGACACGTCGCAAGATCGAGCCCAGTCCTTTACCGTGAATATTCAAGACGGGTACGGTGCCCAGCGCAATGTTATCGCTTCTTTGCTTCTTGCACTTCAGTTTCAAGTCTTATAACGTGTGTGCAGTTAAACCTAGCTATCATTACTGTACAGTTCAATTATGCCAAACGGCGGTTTGACATTTTGAAGCTTCTTTCCATGTAGGACGGACCACCTTGGACGCCGTAAACAAGTTAAACGAGGGAAATGGGAAATAGCGCTTGATGGGATAATTTTCTTAGTGAAACAGTTACTGAGAGAAGATTGGCGATAAAATTTTTACAAGAGCAGAGGATCGCTTTGCCAATTAGTTGACGAACTGAGAGAGAATCCGGGTACGTGTGGAAGGGCAAATTCGATTTCAATATGCATCAATGTGTAGACGTGGAAATTTTTGAATCCGGGAAGAAAAAGTTGCGGATTCAAAAATACCCGGATACTTGTGGACGGGGGCTAAAGATACGATTGCACTGCCATTTAGATTAAGTCTGACAACGTTACTTGTGCGATAATGGCAAGAAAATTTGCTAAAAAGTGCGCTGCACGTTCAGGTTTTTTTCTGTTTATCAATCAAACCTGTTGCATGCCTGTTGCTCAAGCTCGCCAGTAGCCTTACCATGCAAAACAACTCTTGATATGTGACGATTTCGTTGAGAAGCTGGCGATTTGATGGGAAAAATGCGACGAAAACGACGTCCGCAGTTACTCGCCAATGGGACCAATAGAGGGGCTCGTATATATGTATGAAAACAGTTAAATATACTATCATGAATGCTTGCTATAACTCTTACTTAATACTACGGTTCATTTGCCTTCAAGCCGGACGATCCTTCTCATGTGCTTGAACTCTGCGGTTTCTCCACTATTTTTGCATACATTGTATATGCAGTCACTAATCCAAAACTGCTCTACAGGTAGAAAGCCTGTAATCTTTCCCGGATATTACGAACCAATAGACCAATTTCGAGTTGCCCTAGGCCTAAGCCTCTGCTTCAAAGCGAGGGTAAGTGCGAAGCATTATTGATATGAAAAGGATATTTTTATGCTCAGGCAAACAAAAGTCATTTTCACAAGAAAGACTTTAACACTCAGCCTCATGTTAAAAGTGGGAATTCGGAAATGACCCATGTGAAAGGTGTAAACCCAGGGAATGACCCATTTTTTATCTATCAGACGAGACGACGATTTAATTGTCATTTAAAATGTACAGTTCAAGTTTCGACAAGTTTTACGTCATTATTACATGGTGAACCCACATCTGCGGTCACTACTGCTTCCAAATAAAGTTACAATGAACACTTTCATTAATAACTTGCCATTAGCGTCTTCAAGATAAAAAGTTCTTCATTTCTTTTGTCTAGAATAACAAACTCGACCTTGATTTCTTGTATTGGCAGATTTTATCACTTGTTTGCCCCCTGAGAAACCACGTGACATCGCTTTTATCCCATCATTCCTTGAGCGCGTGCAAAGATGGCGGGCATCGTGAGTAAGGCCTATTATAATAACAGGCTATTTCCGAGTTCCAAAAAATCTCACTTTCAAAACGAGGCTAAGTGCGAAACCTTTGTTGTGAAAATGAGTTTTATTTCCATGACAAATAAAAATCATTTTCATATCAATGGCTTCGCACTTAACCTCGCTTTGAAAGTGAGACTTTTTGGAACTCGGAAATGGCCTATTCGATTAACAAAAGTAAGGGACTAGAAACCAGTTGCTGCTTTCTCTAAACGTCCTTAGGGACTTTAAGATCCAAGACGCGACGGCCACGAGAACGTCGCTTACAAAAGTGTATTTGCGTTCTTTCAGTCTTTATAGGGATTATTCGTACCCAATTACTTTGTCAAATGTAGGTGAACCCTCCTGAAGCTGAATTTCAAGGGACCATATCCAAGCTGAGAAAGAGAAATAACATTTCGTCGTTGCTTGTTTACGTCCTCCATAAAACACGAAGTGAATTAGCCATTTTCACGTCGTAGTCGTGCAAAACCGGGAAAGAAATGTACAAAAAAAGTGTGATGCACGTGCAAAGCTGTTGTTTTGCTTATAAAACCTATTGTTTTTTTGACGTTCTCGTCGCCGTCCGCGTCGTATGATCTTAAAGTCCCTATTACTAGAGTATTAGGACCCAAGACGCAGTACCAGCTAATGGCCTGTTTACATGGAGGTGGGGGTTCCCAGATAGGTGAGGTAACATGCGGCGGGTCACCCCACCCATCATGCCTCACCCTAAGCCATCAACCCCCATTCCCCTCCAACTTTCACTCGGATCATTTTGTATTTCTGTTGTGCTTAATACTACACTCACGTGTTTTAATGCACTTTTTCCCACATCCATGATATGGTGGGTTGCAAACACAGCTATAGGATCCCGGGATGTTTGTACAGTTTGCATTAGCGTCGCAGTCATGTAAATTGTCAGCACATTCATCAACATCTGAAAAAAACAAAATGCCAAAATTACACATAGACCTGCCTCCTACATTGGAATCACAGAAATTTTAAAAAGGTGAAGTTTAAAGAGCAGTTCAAAGACTGCTTCCGTGAGATCGGCGTTGAGATCGAGCGCTTACTACCGTAACAAGTGACCATCTTCATGGTTTTAAGTGTAAGTGTAACTAGGGAAAAAGTATCAAAGGGAGTACTATCAAAGGGAGCTATAAGCCCCGACTCTATAAAGGCGCGTCATAAAAATTAATCGGAAAATTTTTGAAATCTTTAAATAAGAATGACTGAGACCAGGTTTTATGTGCCCGCGAGACTGAGCACCCCACCGGCACCCAAACCCTTGTTTTCACTTAAATCGCTGGACGCCACAACCTGGTTGCGGTCATTGTTATCTTCCCAAATTTTTACATTTACAAATGCTCCCATTGCCTGTGTAGCCAGGCCTGCACGTGCAGTTATAACAGCCGAGTGTGTTTGTACAATTCGCATTTATGTGGCAATCATGGCTTCCCTTTTCGCATTCATCGATGTCTGAATAAGAAAAAGAAAAAAGAAATGAATATAAATTAAGTCTTATCACGACATTTATCAGCACGTTTTACCTTTACAAACGCTCCCATTGCCTTGGTAGCCAGGCCTGCACGTGCAGTTGTAAGAGCCAGGAATGTTGGTACAGCTCGCATTTATGTGACAGTCATGGCTTCCATCCTTGCATTCATCAATTTCTGGAGGGAGTAGAAAGTAAAAAATTTTGTTACAAAGAAGATAAACTACTTTAGAAAAATGAAGTGAAGGCTTTGATAGCTATAAATTACAGTAGCCAGGCCTGCACGTGCAGTTATATGAGCCAGGAATGTTGGTACAGTTTGCATTTACGTCACACAGATGAGTGTTATCCTTGCACTCGTCCAGGTCTAATACAAAAAAAGAAAACAATACAAGCCACCAACCTCGCACATCGTATATAAACCTAGACATTCAACGCAAGAAAATAATCAATTTTGTAGCATGCTGATTGCTAGACTTGCTCAAAAGTCGATCTTTTGAGCGCGGAGCGCGAGCGAGCGAACACTCGACGTTCGTGCCGGGTCCTACCACACCAGACCAGAAAACCAAGGGAACGACTTTGAGAAAGTCTAGCTGATTGCTTCAGGGAAGACTGGTTGTTTCACTTATTGCGAGAAGAGCAAGAATAAATCCCGGGGGTACCCCCTATAATGGCTTATACGGGGATGCTCCGCCCGAATTGCGAAAGGGGTACCTTTTCAATAGTTGAAGTACATGCATGAGAGGGAGGGTAGGGAAATCTGTGTCATTTCGGTCTGTAGAAGTACCTAAAAGGGCTCACAGAAGGATTTTATGGCTGTGAAAAAGTCGAGAAATTTCCTGGCCAGTTTTGTGATTTATTCACAGTTTAAAGACAGTACCTTTACAGCAGCTAAAAGTAATGCAAAGTTTTAAACTGGGTATTTGAAAGGGGTACCATTTGTCAGTGGAAGGTACTGTTTAACGGAGGGGTACCTTTTCTCTCAAAAACAAATTGTATAGAAGGGTAAGGAGCTCTCCAGGATAAAAACTTTGCTGCGGAACTTCCGCCCTCCCGGGGGGGGGGCACAGATGTTTTCTATCCCTGACAACGTTGATTATTTCTTAGTGAGCAACATTCACTTGTTCTCTATTTCTGGTTAGAAAAACGAAAGTGTATCCCACCCACCTCGAAGGATCTCGAAGCAACGGGCCACGGTAAGTTTCTAGTTTACTAGCTGGCGATTCGGTGTATGAGAGACGTAGACGTATTTCCAGTTTTTCTGCCCGAAAAGTATTTTTTGTGGCGCAGTCAAGCGAAAACAGGACTGAATATGTTGAGGTTTGGAGGCCACATAATTACCTTTTTCGCAGAGTTCTCCCATGTAACCAGACTGGCATTCGCAAAGGAACTCCTTGTCCGTATATCCAAGGAAACACTTTGCATTGTTCAAGCAAGGTTTGTCGGCACAAATATTCTAGTAAAAAAAAAAGCTTAATTTAGACTTCATGAAAGTTTAATATTATATTGTAGACTTCGAGCGGTTCCCTTTTCAGTCTGTCGAATCGAGGCTTAGCAGAGCTCGAGAGAGCGAACCAATCGAGGAGGGTCTGAATGGGGTTTAATGTTTGGTGTTATTTGCCCATAATTTTGAGTTTTTGCTTTTTAATGTTTACTGTTTCCGAAGAAATACTGTCAAGTGTTTGGAGGGTCTTCGGACATCTTTGGCAATGGTCGGACCTCTTCGTTAGTCTTCGGAAGTCTTCGGTAACATTCGGAAATCTTCTGAAATAATCCGGAATTGTCGTGAAATGGCCAAAAACTCCTTGATATACTAAACAAAATAATATTGGCCTTTTTGGAATCGTTTTTGCTTCTTTCTGGAAAAAATGTATTGTTTCAAAGAACTTTTTACTGTTAGTGTTAAAATGCCTAAAATTTAACTATTTCATGTTACAAAACCCAAAAAATGAAGTGTTTATTGTTATCTAGGTACCCCCATTGAGACCCTCGAGAAGGGAACTGGAGAGAGGCTTTTCCCTTTCCGTCTTCCCCCTTCCGCGTTTGCCTCGCTCGCTCGTGACATGCTCGCACGCGCGACAATCCTGAGAGACTGCAAGTAGTCAAAGCTCCCAATTACCATTCTCATCATTATTTTATGTCTTCTTCATCACTGCTCGACAGATCCTTGGCTAGGCTTCGTAAAAGTCCGTTTTGGTTGGTTCCCCGGCCAGGAGGAAAGACGAGCAAGTGCAATCTTCGGCCGAAAACCGAAGACACGAACGGTCAACCTCGTTCCCAGGAATGGTCCCTACAACACTTAACCGAAACAGGAAACCACAAATGAAAAGTCTCTGACACCCAAGGGTCGTCATCACCATCTTTTGATCGTCATTGTCGTCATCACTTCCATCATGCGCTAGAGCTTCACTTATTGGGACATGAACAGTTAAACGCCTACCACAAGGTAATTCACGACTATAAGATTGCTGTTATTAATTTATTCAGTAAAATTCAGCCTACCTGTGTACTTTTATACGTCCAACCTTCTCTTGGTTTTAAATCATTTGGATGCTGTATGTGATCTGAGTTACACAACTCACAGACTCTCATATCATTAATTGGTGGACCAATGTTGATTGCCACGCACTCTCTCTGGTAAAGACATTCCGTTTCGCAAGATTTGCTTGCTCCAATGGAAAGGTTTAAAAAGGTGTGGTCTTGAAGATAAAGGCCACACGCCCGAGCAAAAAAGTTCAAATACCGAATGGGGCCACAGGTATCTAAAAATACAACATTTAAAAACAAAATTAGCGATGTTAACGTGTCAACCACTTTGTCTTTTTTTACTTCACAGGAAGCGTATTCCAGAGAACACGATCAAAAACATTGATGCAGTTTTTCGTCCTCCCACGCTCCTCGACCGTGATTGTTTATAAATCAGAATAACCGATCCTTTGCAGACTGCTTGCTGTTCAAAAGCATAAAATAAAAACATCAACAACAACAACAACAGGTTGCCATGAATGTTAAGCAATTAAACATCCCACGATGAAATTTATAAAAAATGGAATGTCTGTGAAATGATCAGAAGCTATCGATCGCTATCGGTCTAGAGGGAAAATGAGAGGTATGTTGGAAGCTTTTAGTTATTTTTTGTTTCTTCTTTCAGACTTTTGCCCACCCCAACGATTATCTGAATAACAAAAGGGATTTTCTCCGAAAAATTGCACCAGAAATAGTACTCTGCCATGTCGAAGCAGTTAGACAAGGTACAGTGGCTCTCCCACCGACCAAAGTAAATGACAAAACGAAATAACTAATTAATAAGTTTTTTAAAGGATCACCAACTAGGAATTTAAATACAACAACCGTCAAACTGTTGTCGTTTAATTTCAGCCTTCCTTTTTGTTTGTGAGCTTTTATGCAGTGAGTAAATTGTTGCATTTCAAAGCTTCTGCTCTGGCTTTCTCGTCTCCACGGAAACGTCAAATTGATGTAGTTACACACTCGTTTGATTATTAATTTAAAGTTTAGTGTAAGAGAAAGAGCCGATAAGGCCTTTAAACCATCTCTATCATCCTACCCCTTCTAAGGTCGACATAAAATTTTTTAGGTGTTTTTTTAAAGAAGAGTTTTGAATTTCCAATTGATGTGGTTCTAAGAACATATCCCCTATCCCCCATAGGCACGCACTAAGCTAGGCCAGGAGGCCAGGCTCCTGGCTAGGCTATATATCTGTTGTCGTACATGATCGTTTGTGTCGCAAGCATAAAAACGCAGCTGCATTTTTCTTGTCACTTTTTTCCCTTTCCTAGTTGAATGTCATGCATAAAAATACGCGTCTAAAATTGTACTAGATATTGATTTTCTTCAAAGTTTGGTAACCTGTTCCTTTTCTTGGTTCTGTAATGGGACATTTCGGCGTCACTACGCGAATATATGAACGCTCCCGGCGTTCTTTTTGCTAGAGCTGCTAAGATTTTTCGCGTCCCCTTCTTATCTATGATGTAATTTCGAATTGGCCACTTGACCTTTGAAGTAACAGTGAAATGAATTTAACTATAGTGACCCTAATTCCTATATCACAACCTTTCTGCACAAAACTACTTCTCTTATTAAACAAACAGCCAAAGCTGTTCGCATTGCTATATAGTCACAATCTAAAAAGCACTTACTAGGCACAGGTAATTGATGAAATATTTATTTGCGAGGTTTTTCCTACTCTTTCTGTGTATTTCAGTGCATCCACTTTCCAACAGGCGGGATATTTCAGGCCTTATTTCCGCGTACTTCTTTAAATTTGCCCCTATATGTAAGGCGCCCCTTTATGAAAGGATGTTTGGTAACTTTTTGCATAAACACAGGAAGGCCTTTGCATTATTCATCTAAGATGTTATTTCAATGGTTTTATATTCTTTGTATGTATTTCAGCGCATCCACTTTCCAACAGGCGGGATATTTCCTCGTACTTCTTTAAATTCGCCCCTATATGTAAGGCGCCCCTATATGAAAGGATGTTTGGTAACTTTTTGTATAAACACAGGAAGGCCTTTGCATTATTCATTTAAGATGTTATTTCAATGGTTTTATATTCTTTGTATGTATTTCAGTGCATCCACTTTAATTTCCAACAGGCGGGATATTTCCTCGTACTTCTTCAAATTCGCCCCTATATGTAAGGCGCCCCTATATGAAAGGATGTTTGGTAACTTTTTGTATAAACACAGGAAAGCCTTTGCATTATTCATTTAAGATGTTATTTTAATGGTTTTATATTCTTTGTATGTATTTCAGTGCATCCACTTTCCAACAGGCGGGATATTTCCTCGTACTTCTTTGAATTCGCCCCTATATGTAAGGCGCCCCTATATGAAAGGATGTTTGGTAACTTTTTGTATAAACACAGGAAAGCCTTTGCATTATTCATTTAAGATGTTATTTCAATGGTTTTATATTCTTTGTATGTATTTCAGTGCATCCACTTTCCAGCGGGTGGGACATTTTTTAGTCCTTCTGTAAATTTGCCCCTATATGTAAGGCACCCCTATATGAAAGGATGTTTGGTAACTTTTTGTATAAACACAGGAAGGCCTTTGCATTATTCATTTAAGATGTTATTCAATGGTTTTATATTCTTTGTGTGTATTTCAGTGCATCCACTTTCAAACAGGCGGGATATTTCCTCGTACTTCTGTAACTTCGCCCTTATATGTAAGGCGCCCCTATATGCAAGGATGTTTGGTAACCTTTTGTATCAACACAAGAAGGCCTTTACATTACTAATAAAAAATATATTTTCAATGGTTTTATACTCTTTGTGTGCATTTCAGTGCATCCACTTTCCAACAGGCGGGATATTTCCTCGTACTTCTGTAAATTTTCCCCTATATGTAAGGATGTATGGTAATTTGCCCTACTCGCGATTAAGAATTGCCGATGTACGGAGCTAGGAAAATGAAGTTTCTAACCTGCCGTTTTCTATGTTCATTAATTAATGTATGGAACTTTCTATAAATGGCGAAGAGATTTTTTTAAAAAAGTAACAATGGTGAGTCTCCTTCGCTACAGACGCTCCTTTTGCGTGAATATCAAAGCGTCGGTTTTAGTAATTATACTGTACTCAGTTGAGTGCGTGACTATAACTGTCAACTCGCCCCTATATGCGAGTCGCCCCTATATGTAACGTGCCCCTATATGCAAGGTAACGTTACCAACCACGGTCAGAGAATGTATCGAATAAAAGAAGGCTTCGCTCAACTTGGCTTATCCGGTGAGAAAATGGATACTGCCCTCGCAAATAACTGATGATCCTTTTTCGACAGCAGAAAGGATCGAACAGAGTAGAGCCTTTGAAGATCTTTGAAATAAATTGTTCATCTCTTGTCGGGTTTCGTTTGTAACCTTTTCCTGCTGTGTCACTATTGTTGTCCGTTCTCCGGTATGCACCAAGATTGACAGCTTTGGTACTATAATCTCTTACAATCTCGTCACGGGTAATACGTCGCCTAATATTTCCCCTGTTTTCTCGAAATGAAAATCAGGGCAAGTTGAGGGTACGTTTTTAAAAATTCCAAGTCGGCAACCCGTTAACCAATTTGGCTGAAATCTGGCCAACTTACTGTAAGAGAGTTTTTCTAAGAAACCGTGCCTGCGAATTTTGATTTCTTTTTTTCGTTTTCGAGTTAGAGTATTTTTTCACAGGTAGTCTGGGTAGTGCTAATGATTTGCTATCCCTAACTTCAACTGCTATAGTAAAAGAGCAAAAGCACTTGACAAAAATCTGAGACACAGTTTTTTAGTCAAACGTGTTAAGTAGTGAATGTGTTCGTTTATTTTTGGCTGGCCTGGACTTAAATTTACAGTGGCACCCACTTTCACAAAAAGCTTCTGAATTCTGAACCGCTTTAATATTTTGTTTTTTTAAAAGGAATAAGCAATAATCTGGAACTATTTAAAAGCTTTCAGAAAATGTACGTTTTATGAGGGTATTTATTAAAAGCAAAAGCGCTAGCACCGATCAACGTAAGAAGGGTGCTTGAGGGCGATGATACTTAAGTTCTCAACAGTTTTCTCTCCTTATGGTTCCGTGACAAATTTAGGGGTATGTAGTCAAACATTTTGAACTAAACGATAATGACTTTTAAATGAAAACATAAAAGTCATTTCAAAAAGACTTGTCCAGTGCTGTCGAAACAGTCTTCAAGAATTTTGTTCCTGTTACATCGTTATCTATCCCGCCTTGTTTCTTTCTCTTATAGTTTTTGTTTTTAGGGCACTGACACTGCAAGTAATACTGTATCAACAACTTCAGCCAAAAATCATGGGACCTGACTGGTTCGTTTTTCAGGCTTAGCATAGACTGTGTAGTCCTCTCCCATGTTGAGTTTCAACTTTTTTTGCGAATGGGAGGCAGCGAAGGTTATAATAGTAAGCTGTAAGTTTGGTAAAGTACTAAGGTCTTGTTTATGAACAAAATTGAAAAAGTCCTGCTTAAAGGCTTTTTCGAAAATATTACACTTTGTAGCAAAACGAGAATGAAGGTGAACATGATGTATAGGGTGTGCATATATTTAGTCATACCTTGATTTGCAGTAGCAATGCAGCTTAGCCAAGCTCCGCAGAGAACACAGGCCAAGAAGAGTGCTTGATCAGATAAGCAACAACCAGCCATGCCGGGTGCTCGCTCGCGTAACACTGGCCTTAATTTTGACGAATTAGTAGCGAGAGATCTATTTCAGGAGTGTGTGTGCGTTTCTCCCTCAGGAGTGGCTTTCCCTATATAAATAAACACATGTGTAAGCATATTTGTCCAGTTTGGCTGCAAGGGCGGAAGGATTGTTTTTCCTGCTATTCCTTATCCTTGCCAGTGAACAACCTCTTCTGCCGGCCGTGCTTTCGCCTGGTTACATCTTCGGGACGCCACCTGCCGCTGTTCCTGCTCCGGCTGTCTAATAACGCTGTTGTTTCCCGATGTTGTTGCTTCTCCGCACGAGGTAAATTAATTTCTTGCCCCCCCTAGTTTGCTTCCACCACGTTTACTCGTCTCTTCTGTTGTCGTAGTCGTTTTTCCCATGTCGGTCTCTTTGTCGGTTGGGGCCGGCTTTAAAATATGCTGTCTTGACGTTTCCTGTGGAGTTGGCAGCCGTTTTACTGAATTTTATTTCTCTGCTTGGCTAGTCACGTTTTAATGAAAGCGCTCGTTCGTTAAGAGTTCACACTTATACATTCATTCACTCGCTTGTGGCTGAGAATAATTTCTTATGTCCTTCTTTTAGTCGGTTGGGGCCGGCTTTAAAATATATAAATGCTGTCTTGAAGTTCCTTGTGCGGTTGGTGGCCGTCTATTCGCTCGGTTGTGGCCGAGAATAATTTCTTATGTCGGTATTTTTGTCGGTTGGGGGGCCGGCTTTAAAATATGCTGTCTCGAGTTTCTTGAGCGGTTGAGGCCGTTCATTCACTTGGTTGTCGCCGAGAATAATTATTCTACTTCTCAGGTTTGGCTTTCGTGTGTTTCTTTAAATTGAGCGCTTTATTTTCTCGCCGTATTTGTCTCGGTTGTGTCGTGCAGGACTTGTCTCACATCCTCAATTTAGGACCCGTTTTCCCTTTTAACTGCATTTCAATTCAAATTTTGTACTCGAGTGTCACCGAGGAAATCCAGTCCACAGGCGTGGTTTTATCGTATTTCTTTACCTACGGAGTTCCATATTTTCTGTTTTTCTTTTCGCGTTATAGTCAGTTTGACCTAGTGAATTCACTTTATTTTTTCTGGTGGGACTCCTGTTACTGCACTCTTTTGTTTTGAGTACACATTATTCTTGGTGTACGATGAAACTCTCTTTCCACAGTGTCCGGTTGTCAGTGGCTGTGTAATCTCGTTTTCGGTTTTCTATCGTAATTTATTTCTTTATTATTATTATTATTATTATTTTATTTATTTTTTACTCGGTTGTGGCCGAGTGGAATTGTCTTCTGCTGGTTTCATGTCTGGATAAATCTTATATAGTGCTTCAAGTTTTGTTGCTTCGTTTTGTCCGAGTTATTCTCTATTTGTAGTGTTTTAAAATTTTGGACTTTCGGGCTTTCGTCCAGAATTTGTGATCTTTTCATTCGTCATTCTCTATGGACAACTGTCGCCTCGGCTGGTTTCAGTTCTAGGCCTAGACCGGTGTTTTCACTCGGACAGCCTCCTCTACTTGGTTTTTAGTTTGAACTCTTATTGGCCCTTTGTTTTTCTTCCGTCGGTTAACCATGCCATGCGCGTTTCGCCCTGCGTACATAGGGTTAAAATAGGACTGGAAAGAAAAAGAAATGGAAGGGAAAGGAGCGGCTACTTTGTTCCCGTATGGTCACCCATCCAGTTCCTAACCCCGTCTAACATCGCTTAATCTAGGCGGCCTTAGCTAGGCTTAGCGGATCTGGTATGTTCTTTTTATTTGCCGCCCCGCTTCTTCGTCCACCACACAAAAAAGTCAGAAAGGAGAGCAGGACCGCCTGATCGCTGGTTATTTCGTTCTCAGCTAGTCGGTATCAGCGTGCTTTGCAAAGTTTTTTTTTTTTTGTTTCTTAATTCCCTCAAGTTTTATCAGTGTTGTGTGTCCTTTCACTTCCCGCTCGGCTTCTTTATACTTAGCTACCCCCTACTTTTGGGATGTTTTCGTACCTTTTCTTTAAACGCAATTGCTTGATAGGCGTAGAGGCGTCATAACGCCGGTTTTAACTGTTGTCAACACGTGGAATCAAACTCTTTAGTACTTCATTTTGATCATGAGATGTCGTCTTGTTGCCATTAAAGAAGCTGTTTTACTTTTTTTCTTGTTTCCTGTTTCTCGAAGTTGTTCGTCTTTCCGTGTGTACCAGTATTGCCGTGCCTTGGGTGCGGGTGTCTAATGCCTTTTATGCCTCTTTGAGGTTGCTTAAGGCCGGCAATTCTGGTGGGCTTCCCTCGCTCTCCCTCTTAGTTTTCCATTATTTTATGTCCGTTGATCACCTGTTCGGATACTTTTTGGGCTCCTTTCTTGCAATTTACTGGTCACTCAGTCTAGCGCAAGTGGGAAGGGCAAGCCCACCAGTTTTGTCGGCCTAGTTCCCTGGCCTGTTCGGGCCAAATTGCATGCTCATTCAGCCGTATCCCTGTCTTCCTTTCATTGTATCCAGAGATCTTACCAACAGTTTAGCTCAATGGGAGGTCATTTCGGAAAACGTTCTTCCCCATTAAGAGCCTAGGTGTTTTTTTTTTTTTTTTTTTTTACGAGATTAAGTCTGAAAATTGCCTTTCAAGGCAGGTTTGAGGGGGAATGTGCCTTGCACCGTTTCCCCCTGATAGGAATTTGAGGAATTTACTTCCCCTATTATACCACAACATGAGAAATTTCTGCAATTTGATTGGCTTTGAGCAGTGGTATTTCAGCTTAAATAGAGATACCTTCCTGCGAAAGTTACCTTATGGATCTTTGGCGGGTAGTAGTATACTGTAAACAAATAATTATACATTCTGTAATGGCTTGTGCGCACTTTGGGGCAAGGTTTGAGAGGCTCAACCCCCTTATCTCGTCATGCTCATCACTGTTGAGCCTTTAGAATCGCAATTGCACCACGACAGACGCTTTCTAAATTTGTGAATCAAGGATATTTCGTGTATTACACCCTCCCCTTCGGCTGGGAGACTGGTGCCTATGTGTATCACACAATTAGTTTATTGGCCGCTAGTTATATTATAATTCTTGGAGTTCACCCTATTCCTCATACTTCAGTGATTGTCGTGCAGGCCAGGTTATGGTGCACAAGGCGCTAAAGCTTTTACAAAGTCGTCTTCCGCCCCTCCTTGTGCGTCGGTTGGTTGGTCTACCTTTCTGGCTGTACTCCCTTTCTTTAACTTTCGTCCTTCTGGGAGATTAGAAGCTCAAGATGAAGGGCTTAAGAGCGGCATTCATCCTGACTCAGGATACTGTGGATCTCGGAGCTTGCAGCGGCTCGCAGGCAAAACCACCTTGTTCTCGCGGCTTTACTTTACACCCGGGCCTCGTCATCTTGCCATCCCGTTAAGCTCCCCGTAAGTCCATTAATGTTTCTGCTGTCCTTCTCAGGGGTATTCTATATTAGAGATTTGTGGATATCCGGCAAGGTGTTCTCCTGTTTGAGGGGCATGTAATTGGAACTAACGGTACTTTTTGTGATGTGTTGAACTCAGGATGGGGTGATTGATTTCCCGGCCTGTTGATTGTGGAATTCCATTGAAGTGCGTGACTGCACTGGTCCGAGCGCCCCCCGCTTCCGAGCCTCTTGCCCAGTGTTAAGTCGTATCAGGCCTAGATATCAAGTTGATTTCTACGGGTACAATCTACTGTTAGTTCGCACGTGCTAAAATCAAGGTGCGGGCAGCTGAGGGAAGCTCTTTCCGTCGTCATCTAGTCCTCTACCTTGCCAACTTTTTATTGGTGTAAGTGTCCTCAGGAGGGCAATAGAAAAATCAATAGCGCACCTGAGATACCAGAATGGAGCCGCTGTCATCGCAAGGAAAAAAAAAAAAATCTGGAATATCACAACTCGACTGGAGGCTTAGTTTTCAAATTTCCTGTCCTCTTCACAGCCCTATTAGAATTTATCTTACGCCTCACCAAAAGATGTCGTTAAATCCTTTTTATCAAACTTGGCAAAGGCAAATAATGCTGTGTAACAACTCACGTCAGTCCCTTGGTTGCGAATGCGTAGACTTGTACAGCTGTTACTGTTCTCGCACGGTATTAGTCTGCCGGCACAGTGTTTTGAAACCCAGCGTCGCACTCACTTGTTGGTCAAGCAGTAAGTTAAATATTTATTACGTGCAGTATACAGGCTAGAGGGCCTCTGTACATATATTATCGGGACGAAACAATAGAAATAAGTCGTGTACCACTTAAGGTATATTCTGTTAGGTACCAGATGTCTGCCCCGAACGTCACTGAGCGTTAACACTCGAGAGCTTGGATTTTTCTCGCTTGGTCTTCTTCTGGTGACAGGGCTTCCGGTCTTCTTATTTTATAAACGCAGTCGAAGTGCGAGAACATTCGCATGGCTCTTGCCTCCTGTTTCACAAATGCGCGGCTACATGTTAAGAGAGATCTTGGAGTGCGGAATTTGCAGTCTTTCGTCGACCTATGTAAATCAATGCGCCTGGACATTTCCTCTGGCTTTTCCAGTTTAACTTCCTGAATAACTTTATTTTGGATAGTCGAATCCTCGCTTCTACCGTGCGGGCGAGGCACGTTAAATAGTTTTAAGACCCCTTCGCGGTTAAGAATGGTGGTGACTCTGTGAGTGTTTTTGGGCCGGACACTCCTCCCTTCTCAGACTTAACGGGGTGTCTAAAGAAGGTCAAACGAAACGCTTTGATTAGAAATCTGCTGCGACAGTCGAACGCGCTCTGAATTTACAAACCTCTAAATAGCCGACCAACACCTCTTCAGATGCCTACTTGCTGGCAGTTCTGTTCAAAATATTCGAGGTGGTCCCTCTACGGAATACCTTGCCAACGCTTTTCGTGATGGCATCATTCTTCCAGTCATCAACTTAAAACCGAAACAGGTAGATACGGAAAAATCCCTAGCAATGAGAGGACATGCTACTTTTGTAACAGTAACAAAACTGAACACGACCATCCTTTTATACTGGATTGTAAGGCCTATTCTAAGATCAGAGACATATTTTTCTCCAAAATCGAATTTAGATTACCTAACTTCCAATTTCTTTCACTTAATAATTTAGTAGCACATTTTATAAATTCTTCTCATTATTTGATTAACTATCAATTAGTTTATTTATCTCGCAATGATTTGAATTAAGGAGCAACTGGATTCATATCGATGAATGAATGAGATCTGTAATGTTTGGAAACGTTTTACATTAATTGGTTGAATAAGTAATTAAATTTAGACTGGTAGCTTGT
Source organism: Porites divaricata (assembly GCA_038088405.1). Lineage (NCBI taxonomy): Eukaryota > Metazoa > Cnidaria > Anthozoa > Scleractinia > Poritidae > Porites > Porites divaricata. Next base: position 6,045,802 of record JBBMOI010000011.1, read on the forward strand.
GCTATACTGTATTATCATGTATGGTCCTGCAAATATAGCTTTTGTTGCTGTGGCTGGCTTTAAGCCGACAATTTTGATAAGTGCTTGTGTTGTCGTTTTAGTTTCGGGATATGGGAGAGTTAGTTACGGGTGATGGGGTTGGGGAGGCCAGTGGAGACCTTTCGCTTCATCTAAGGCTGTCCTTCGCCTGCGAGCCAAGGACTCGCATTTCCCGTAACTCATCTCTTGAGTCCCAGGCCTTTGTTATGCGGGCGTCCACTGGGAATAGATTACTATTCCCAGTGCTCGCTCGCGTAACACTGGCCTTAATTTTGAAGAATTAGTAGCGAGAGATCTATTTCAGGAGTGTGTGTGCGTTTCTCCCTCGGGAGTGGCTTTCCCTATATAAATAAACACATGTGTAAGCATATTTGTCCAGTTTGGCTGCAAGGGCGGAAGGATTGGATTCATGCGCCTGTGGAAGCCCCTTGTGGGAGGGTGGGGGGAGGTCTACACCCGTTTTGCTTTGGGGTTCGTTTGTTTGACCCTCCCTCCCCCCCGATTTTTTCTCTTATCTTGGTCTAGTCCTATCGCCTTCTCGCCTGCGGACTTGCATTTCCCGTAACTCATCTCTTGAGTCCCAGGCCTTTGTTATGCGGGCGTCCACTGGGAATAGATTACTATTTTACCTAACTTCAATTTAGTGGATATTGTTAGTTTGGCATATTTTGAATAAACCGATATCATTTCGATTGAAACTTTATCTTAGCTGTCAATTTTTGTCTCACTGTTTATTATGGACCTTTTGGAGTACGGCCGTTTTTTACTTTAAAACGTTTAGTGAGTTTTCTCCTTCAAAAAGAGTTCATCGGCGTAACACATGCACTTGTTTAAATTTGAAATGACAAGAATGTTACGCAATTCATGAGGATCCGCCCTGATACTACGTGCACGTATCCTAGTAACGCGCGCGTCTATTTCGGAAAGTACTTACAGTTACAACATGCAAATAGTGTACCAGAAAAAAATCTCGATTTGCTTAAACGGGGGCCGCGAGGAATCGATGGACGATTACTATACCCTGCGAGCAGAGGCGACATCAATTTGTTTTTTTGCGGTTAAAGTTAGTGCGTAGCAGTACTTCTCTCTCGGTAGTTCACACCGCGAAAATGTAGACTCTGCTCGTAGGGATGGCCTGCGAACAGCAGACGTATTTCCGGTCGTCGCTTCTCTCCCTCCGAAAAATATCGGAAATACGTCTGCTGTTTGCAGGCTACTCGTAGGGATTATAGAAATTTCCTGAAATTCTGTGCGGAAACTCAGACTAGAATGCGTGTGAAAGAATTCTCGAAACGCCGAGCTGAGGGTGTTTATATTTGTTTTGATCAACGCTACGTAATGATCGACCTGACTCAGTGCTTGGAATATTGCGTTTCCTGCTTTTATTTCACCTGTTGTATGTTTTATGTGTGAAAATCTTCAATGTGAATCGGTGTGTTTCAAAGAGCTTACACAAAGACTAAGGCTACAATATGACCGACAAAATACAGAGCGGAGGCAGCTGTAGTGTTAACTATTACTAAACGATTGTATTCACCGTTAGGAGGAGTTATTTTAAATTATTTTGGTTTTTGTTTTTACTAAAAGAGAATATCTCTTAACTGTTGCATGAATATCGAGATCAAACTTGATCTTCGCGAAAGACAGCTGTTAACCAAACGTTAATAAATTCTTAAATGAAACAACTAGCAAGTATTGTGAAGTCACAAATGTCTTGTTGAAATTCAGTCGACAATTAAGGTGTTTCGATACAGTTTTTCGGAGACCATACCGATATTTTTCTATCGCCTTAAAAAGGATTTTATCCTTGTCCAATCGCTATAAAATTTTCGCCAGTGATTGACTATGGATTGAAGTTTGTCAAAGTGTAGTTTTAACTAAAATCGATATTACTAAACAATAAACAAAAAACTTGAAAATTGATAAAAGCCGAATTTTGCGCAATCTAGACCTGCTACACTAGGAACTTAAAGTTTGGTGTTTAGCAAATAACCTTCGTGAGAAGTAAAAAATTCTGTATGTTTGAATTCAAATAAAACTTGAATATATTTCAAACCTCTTATTTTCAAAACAGTGAATTTTGTCACGCAGATTTTTGGCCGGTTCGTAGGCTAGGTTCGCCTTGAAATTTCAAGGTGTTAAAGTGAATCAATCGTAATTAAAGTTTCAAACATTATTACATACATTATGAAGATTGTAGGATTTGATTTTAAAAAAAATCGTTCGAGTAGTTTCAGAGATAAACAAAAAAACGCTGAAAGTCAAGATTTAGAATAAAGTTGCGAGACAGGTGGTGAGAAAGCAGGTTGGTTTACAAGATCGCAAGAACCAAAATGCACCAAACTTTCCTAGCATCGAAATATGATATTAAGCAGCACTCCGATGCTACTTAAGATTAACTTAAGTCATTTAGAACTTTTTTATTAAATAATTTATCACGGCTATTAAAAATACGAGGTTTGAAATATATTCAAGATTTATTTGAATTCAAACATAGAGAAGTTTTTACTTCTCACGGAGGTTATTTGCTAAACACCAAACTTTAAGTTCCTAGTGTTGGATTTTTAGTAGCAGGTCTAGACACAGGTAGCCCAAGCTCGAAATATGAGCATCGGCGAGCATCGGCATTGTTGTGTAACATTCAAAATATAAGGATTTGTATGGAGAAAAAAACTACAGTTTCTGTAACCTACGAAAATGAAAAGAATTCAATAAAAAACAGCTTACCTTACTTAAAATGTGTGTTACGTCTCTCCTGTGTGGTCCACGGGCCGAATTAGGGACGGGTAGGAGAGAATCCTGGGAACGAGGTTGGCGAGGAGCTAAAAACACAGAACCAGTTCATAAGCTTTCGCCCTGATTTTTGATTCTTGTTTATATATCAACTGCATAACATTTGTCTCATGTTTTCGATGCCAGAACGGAACCTCCCTATCCTTATTAGTTAAGAAAAAGAGGGGACGAGATGAGGCGCTTATTTAAAAGGAGCGTTTGTTTGATTTTTTAGGGGGTTGGGAAGGGCGCTTGTTAGATCGTGAGTGCTTATTCGAGGAAATAGGGTATCTGGTCAAACCATCGACTAAAAAATTAAAGAGAATTAAACTTATAAATGTATTCAGTCAGTCGATTACCATGCCGTAAAGTTGGAAAGGTATTTTATTAACCCGATAAAACAACCGACATGTCAGATTTTTGTTTATCCCCACTCAAGCCACCCTCAAAAATTGACAAATTAAAAACTCAAATTGAAACTTTAAAACAGTCACTGCAAAGAGCCTATTTAAATTTTGGTATTTTAGTGAAATGATAGGACAAAAGTCGTAAAGCTTTGAAAGAAACAAACCTATACTTGACTGACTAGGGCTTGTAGTAACAAGAACAAAACTTACATTATATATTACTTGTGTGAGATTTGCTTCCTATGCAGCAGCTGTCTACCGCATTATATAAAATGTTCCAATTGGCCGATATTCACAAGGTACCAAAATGATCTTTTGAAAAGTCACATCGTTTAATTCCTGTACTAGTGAGAAGGAACAAAGGAATCGAAAAGACTATCAATCCTCAATAAAAGTGCAAAAATGATTTTCGATTATTTCTTGAGAATTCACCATAAGGTTGATCACAAAGCTAAAATATAATTTGCGTTCCAAAAAGTTTTGCCGTTTTTCGCCGTTTATAAGGCGTTGGAACTCGCCTTAACGGCTGATAGAACATTTACTGTACATATTTACTTGCAAAAAGAGATTCCTTGAAATCATGTTAAGAAAGCAGTTGCTTAAAACGCCAGAAGAGACAAGAAAAACTACAGAGAAAGAAAACACAGATGACCTGGAAATCCAAGATGAATATTCACCGCTTCGGAGAACTCTTGGTATAATTTGTGCCATGTCGTCGTGCATCTTTTTTGCGTTTTCCTCCCTCTTTGTCAAACTGCTTCGAGAAATTCCTCCCCAGGAAGTCGTTTTCTTCCGCAATATGGTTCAAGTTATCTTTGTCCTCCCCCCGTTAATCTACAACAACATTCCAATTATTGGCAACACGAAGCATCTTCCATTTTTGTGCGTCCGTGGAATCGCCGGAACTCTAGCTCTTTGCTGTCAGTTCTACGCTTTCCAGCACATGGCTCTCGCCGATGCGACTGTTATCGTGTTTTCCTCTCCAATATTCACCGGAGTTCTGGCGCATTTTCTTCTTGGTGAAACTTGGGGATGGTTCGATGCAGCCGCGACTTTACTCTGTTTCACCGGTGTTGTCCTCATAACAAGACCGACGTTCTTGTTTTCCCGGCCGATTGAGTCCACGACTCTTGCAAGTGATTGGGAACAGGTAATTACGACTATTATGATAATTTTAGTTTATATTAGTGTTATTTGTTAACCCTTTTATTTACACATAGAAATAAATATTTTTTTAAGATAAAATGTTCGAAATTTCATTTCAGTGCAAAATACTGCTCGGTAACAGATTGACCCCGCAAAAGTACTCTCAAGATGAATATGCCCTCATACACATTTCACCATGTATAGCCAAAATTCTGATGCGTTTATGTTTTAGGAATTGACTTTATTTATAGTCAAGTAACATAATTACTGGTAACCCATTAGTTTACATTGTGGCCCACAAATGAGGAAAGAAACAAAAGACCAAGCTAAACATAACATTTAAGAATCTCTTACTGTCCTTGTTTAACCACGATGACTTCTAAAAATTTATCATGGGCATCCCTGCTAACGAAGTGACATCATTCCATTCCAATACTTTATTTTCAATGTAGATCACTGCTAGCCTGGTTGCCCTCTGTGGTGCCATATTGACCTCCATTGCCCTAATCGCCATAAGAAAGCTGAAGGGGGTCAACTTTTTGGTGCCCGTTTTCTTTGTTGGACTTTCGAGTGTGGTCCTCACAATGGCAGCTATTCTTGCATCAGGGTCTTTCCAGAGTGTCATATGCGGGCACTCACATGAATGGTTCCTTTTGGCACTTGGTTTCTGTGGTCTTGGTGAGTGATTTTTCGTCTATATCCACAAGTAAAACCATGTTCAGCTAAGCAAATACAGTGATATCGTTAAAATTGTCGGCGGTGGAATTTACCCCCGGGGAAGGGTACTTGACCAATGTGTGTGTACAGGTGAAAACGCTGAGGTTTTGAGACCTGACCCTGTGTAGGACCAAAAAAATCCTAAAATACATACCCTGTTTAGGATAACACCCTCAATTTTATTACCCTGTTAAGGACAAGGAGTGAATGCACACCTTCTTGTTAAAAGCCATTGCGTTTGTATACTTGGAGTACAAACAAACTTCATCCAGCAAATCAAATCAATCGTGCAGGCAATATCCTGTTTATAATTAGGACAGCCTCGCGCGAAATTATATACCCTGTTTAGAACAGACCCTCACGAAATTATATATAAAATGTCAGCAAGTCCACAGCAACAAACCAATGAGTGGTGCTGGATCTCCTAGTTGTAGACCCGGATCAGTACAATTAAACTTGCAGAAAAATATGATACGGCAAACTGATCCTTACGGCAAGGCGATGAATAAGTAAACAAAATTATAAAACAAAAAGGTTCGTTTTCAAACCGAAATATTGGGCAATTTGTTTAAAAATATATATATTTTTTGTTTTATTCTTTTGTTTACTTCTTCATCGACTTGCCGTAAGGATCAGTTTGCCGTATCATATTTTTCTACGAAATTATATACCCGGTTTAGAACAGAGATAAAAAACAATCTCGACCCCAGAGCTCTTCTGCGCATGACCGCCAGGAGGAGTCAGGTTGCGTAAGCACTGGGGTCGAGATTGAGGTAAAAAACCAAACTTTGTCAAGCAGCACATCCCCGTAGAGGCCATACTGGGGTGGTACCCCTGGAGCTGATAATCAAAAACCTTCCATTTATATTATCACAGGCGGCCAGGCCCTTCTTACAAGATCCGTTCAACTGGAGAGAGCAGGCGTGGTCGCTCTTGTGCGAACGTTAGACATCGCCTTAGCCTTCATTCTGCAGCTGCTCTTTTTGGATTATACCGCTGACGTTTACAGCATCGTGGGCGCAGCGCTGGTTTTGGGGTGCAATATAATGGTGATTTTAAACCGAGCCGGGCTCACCCCGAATAAGGCCACTAAGAACCAGGGAGGCCTGCCAGAGGAATTGAAAAGTCTTATTGGAACTGTAAAGGGACAGTTATATGGCAGGAATTATTGAGGACTCGCCGACTTCCAAAAGGAGAAAAATTTAAAGACTTTTGTTTTTAGGTCATCGTAGCTTAATTAAAAATAGAACACATACAACGGTAATAAACATTGTGAACTTTAGCATTTTTTTGTAAACTTGACGTGTCGTTTGCTAGTCAACATACATTTTCAACAGGTAGCAAAAAAGACCGTTACGGATTAAGTTCACAAGATTTATCACCCCTGTTTTTGTTTTATTTTTTATTTAGCTGCTAAAATAGATAACCCATAAAGAGACCAATCTGGTCGTGGTTCGGGTTTTCTTATTGCGCTTTTCACAAACATGCGAACTCTAAAGTTCAAAAGCCGCCTTCACAATTGCGTTTTTCGCTGCCGTCAATCATAATTACGATCACAAGCAACGAACCTTGGAACACAGAAACACACGAAACGGATCGAAATCCACCAATCACAAATCACAAACCATGACCTTTTGAACCTGTTAAAGTAAAATTTTGTTTCCTAAGAGGTCCGTTGAGATGATTGACGGCAGCGAAAAGCGCAATCGTCAGTTGGCTTTTGAACTTCAGAATTCTCATGTTTGTGAAAAGCGCAGTAATCTCTAAAGGAGACAATACTCCAACATAGTACATAGTATGATGCTGCTTGTTTTAATTTTTTAGATGTAGATTATTCTATGCACGCAACCCCAAGCGATAGTTGATGAGTAAAAAACCGATTTTCTCTTTCTCCTGAACCCCCATGTGAGATAAAAACTGCATTTCTACCTCTTTTTGAGACGACTCAGTCCCTTTCATTTGGGCGTGCCCCTATGTAGTCCAGTGTAGTCTTGAAAGTTAAGTAACGTTAGGGATACTCTAGTTGGAATGCGAAAAGGGAAATCACGCGCGAGAACGCGAGTGTTGCGCGAGGAAGGAGCCCTTACGGTCTTTTATAAATTTTCCGAACCTCCTAAAAGTTTAAAAGACTGCCACACAGGCAACATTGGAAAGAGAAAGTGCATAAAGTACGACCATTTATGTGGGTATCCTGTGGCTTCCCCACAAAGGATCCACGCTGTAGTTTATACCTGTAACGTCTTTCAATGTATGTATGGCTGGCTTACTTAGTCAAAGTTTTACGCCCGGGGGGGGGGGGGTACTCCCTTATATAAGCCATACAGGTATGTGCCGCCCCATCGAGTAGGGTTTTTGCGCCGTTTTGGTCTGAAAACGGGTTTACACTTTGCCCATTTTGGTCTGGAATCGGGTATGGTTTTCGAGGGACTACGAGAGTATATGAACGTATTTATCGTTTCAATTCCAAATGAGTAAGAAAGAAAGAGAAATAGGCAAATTCGAAACGAATTTGAGGAATTTTTTTTGTTTGCACTCTAATCTAAGTAATACTAACATAATTTCTGAATAAAGGCCAGGTCTGAAAACGGGTATGGATTTTAGAGGACTGGTCTGAAAATGGGTCTGGAAATGACATTGTTTGGTCTGAAATAGGGTACCAAGAATTCCAGGAGTACCCCCTGAGTACGGTTTTACGCGGGAAAGGGGACCAGTTAATGATCACAAGCTATCACAAGATGTTCAAAACTAGCAGGAAAGAAAATATATATGGATTAATTTGACTTCGAGTTATATGTGTGTTTGTTTCTTTTTGGCTTACTGGCATCACCTAAATCTCTCCAAATGTTGCGCGTGTGCTTGCAACGAATCCTTTCCAGGTGATCTGTGACGTCACTGCGGGGGCCTGGGGAAAGAAATTTTAATGCCGTATCCCATAAACCAAAGCTGACGGGAACAGATTGAATTGAATTGATTTGGTGCGCGCGTTGGTTTAGTACGGCATTAAAATTTCTTTCCCCAGGCCCCCGCAATGACGTCACAGATCACCTGGTTACTATGAGTAAACAAACTGAGGGGGTTAGGGTTAGGGTTAGATAAGGTATAGGTATGATCTACATCATTCATATGAATTTGCCCTTGTTGGCGTTGTGTTCCCTGTGTGATCCTTAGATATGGCGCCTCTATTATATCAGCTAAAACTCAAGTGTGTGAATGCCCAGCTACACCAGAAACAGGTCATCTGTAAAACTGAACTTTACCTTAGATTTTTAGGTAAGCAATTTAGGAAATATTTTTTTTGTGTTTCCATCAAATTCTTAGTTTGGGTTTTCCCTTGAAGGTAATCATTTTTCAGGTCTGGCTCATTAAGTAGGTTATGTCAGCTTTCGGATTAAATAGGGTCAGGATTTAATACCCTAGGGGGCACACGCCTATCCGAGTTTTATGGACTACCCCTAAACAACAACAACAACAACAATTTATTCCACATAGTTCAGATACAACAGCAATTACACACTAAATTAATTACAGGTATGAGAAACAACCTCAGAAGTCGGTGAAGTTCTATCGAAACCTCGGATCGGACGTGTAAAGAAAGTGACAATTTATAATTGTAAAGGAATCTGACCGTTTTCCCCTGAAACTTTGTAAAGTGGTTTGGAACTGCACCTGAACTCTCCAGGATAGCATAAGACAGGGGCACTCAACGACAATTTTCGGAAAAATATCTGTTCGGAAGACGGTTTGAGATCTAGAATTTTCGGAACATTTGTTGCAAAAAATTCTTGCTTGCCTATCTCTCCTACGATTTTCGAACATCTAAAAATGGTGCAATTGCCTATTTTTAACGGATTTTTACCCTAAAAAGGTCTCCTAGAATTTCCGGGAGCCTTTTTTCTGGCTGAAATTTTCGAAAAGGTAAATTTTGATCCCTATAATTTTCGGATCACTAGACTTTCAGCTAGGAAATCCGAACAGATGAAAAATTTATAGGGGATAATAGTATGCCTATATCTACCGTCTAAATAGTAAAATACGTTTAACAATGTTATGTTAAAGTGGTTTTGAACTATATTCTCGTTGGGTGCCCCTGATAAGAGTAATCAGTCTGCAATACTCTTTGAACCCATTGCGGACCCATTGCGCGAACATCCTTGTCCGCGAAAAGCTGGTGCTAGTCGGTTGACGCCTTGCGAGTTTTGCAAACAAACATGGATTCCTTTAAAGCCATGGACAAGACGTGGCTAGGAGTGGAGACTCTTTTACGCGATTTACATAAGCTTATCGATGATCGCGACTCTGCAGATGTCTTATTTCTTGTTGGGCAAGATGAGGTTGCAGTATATGCCCACAGACTGATGTTAGTAGCGCGTTGTAAGCATTTCCGTAATCGCCAAAGAGAGCTGTGGTCCTCGAAATCAGTTCATTCGCAGCTGACAGTGAGAAAACCCGATTTTAGACCCGATGTTTTTCGGGAAGTCCTTACGTTTGTTTACACTGGAAAGGTAACTCGGCCGTAATCTAGTTTTTGAAAGCTAACTGTGGATTGATCTGTTTGTTTTTCGGTAGATTATGCTGCTATCTTGTAATAGGACATGTTTAATATAAGTACTGTTTGCTATCGGATAGTTTAAAATTTGTCTGCTTCTATAATAAAAAGAAAAAAAGCAAATTAAAAAACCTGGACACCTGGGCATTGGGCCGGGTTGTTCAAAGCAGAGTCAAGATAAACCAGTGTCAAACTTGAACTCAGATAATTTATAAAAGCCAAAAGCAAATTCCTTTTAATTTTTTTTGTCTATAATTTAATGATTTGGTTAACGTTAAACGGCCTTCGAACAACTGTGCCCTGAAATATTTCAGGAGTGTTTATAGTGTTGTGGCCAATGGCAACAAAGTTCAGGACACGCCTTTTCTTCGGTTACCAGGTTGAGCTTCATAGCCATACAGCTTTCGAGATGCTAAGGATTGCTGAGGACCTGGAAATAACTGACCTACAGTTAGCTTGTGAACAGTATTTCATGGACAATCTAAGTGTAGACAATGCAGCAGAGTTTTTAGCAGATGCCCTGTCTCTCACTAAAGGTGCTGGAGCGGGGGGCATGTCTTCTCTAGTGAACAAGTGTATTGGATTCATGGAAGAGAATGCTGAGGAGGTGATACACACTGAAGGGTTTCTTCAACTTCCAAAGGCAGCAATGATTAGACTCGTGTCCAGTGATCAGGTATACTAGATAAACTCAGAGCTTGAAAAAAACTTGAATTCCAGGAACTTGATGAGTAGCACGGTCACCCCGCCATTTGGCAGTGATGTGTATTTACTTAGGTATATCTTCGCAAGGGTTTAACCTCACTACCTGACACTTTCCACGATAGAAGCTTAACTATATCCCTTCATTTTGGTGTGAAGAAAACAAGGTTTGCGATCAAGCCAAAATTTTAATAAATATACATTTTATTAAAATGTATTTATTTCTGCGTGTAACGCGTAACATAAAATGTGTCTGATGGAAGCAAAAAATGAAATATTTTCATACCGATTGCACATAGAGACTTTGTTTTTTATATCTTAGAAGATTATCAACAGAAGCAAGAGACAATATGATTTTTAACAAGAATGGTTTATTCTAGAGTAAGATATCAACGTTTCTTTTCGTTGGAATACAATGTAACGCTTCACATTTTCCAAACTACCGGAGTACACAAAACTAAGAATAACTACATTTTGATCTGCGCTAGGATCACGAAAGTGACATAAACGTATTGGGCATACATCATAGTGTTTACAAACCAAGACTGAAGACCCACCGTCGAATAGACTGTTTTCTAGATCAAAAAGAAATGTGCGGAAACACATTTCGTAACGGTCCTGTAGAGCTTGATTCCATCGCATAACCACGAGTTGATCTGTAGCCAGACGGGATACTTGGAGGGTTGAATAAACAAGTTTACATCCCCTTGTTGGGCCTGTGTTAAGCTAACATTGCCGAAAGTTTCGGCCGTTTTGGTTGTATCTGAGGCTGAAAATTTACGTTTCGTCGATGCGGAAACACTTTTCGCCATTGCTGCCATGTTCACGAACCGTAACGAAGGAAGGTGGTGAGAAAATATGGCGAAAAACTCAACCGAAACGTCCCCAAAACTCCCTCGTTCTCCTCTTCTGCTTCGCAAGCACATGATCTGTTTTCACAGGCATCAGTAGGGGGGTCTTTGAACAATTTGCAGGGGCAAATTATTGCATAACACTGAAATATTGCGTGATTTTCAACACGTTCGCTCAGAACTATATAACATATTTGTGGTGAACTTCCAGTCAAAAAGAGGGGGCGAAAGTTTATTTATAAGCTGCCTTTAAGAGAAAATGAGGAGATTATTGCCTCATTGTGACATTTTAGTTAAAAATCTTATATATTTTTTCATTTCATCTCACATTTTTTCAATTAAACAAGAAAAACAGAAATGTGCCACGCCCACAAGGGATTGTGGGTAATGGCAAAAGTGTCGATAATAATAAGAAATAAATGAAATATTTACAGGTATTGATTGCAATGTGCATTTAGGTCAAAATTAAAGTCAGCAAGTGATTGAAAACGAAAAAATAGAATAAATAATATTTTTGGAGCATGTTACAGCAAATGGCTATATGACTGTGTTACTCATCGTTGTACTTTGGGTAAGCAGCTCTCTCATTTTGCTGCTTTCCATTTGTCAGAACTGACCAACCAGGCCCTTCCTGAAGTTATGAGAATTTCACTATTAATCAAAACTATCCTGCTACATCAGTCCAGTCCTAAATAGTATGCAGGAAGGAGATGGTTCTTCAACAAAAACCCTTGGAAAAAGCTGATTTCATTGTCAAAATAACTGTTCCGGTAATGGTCCGGCCAGCCAGTTCTGATAAATGGAAAGCGCCCTTAGTTAACAATTTGGCTAGAAGATGGCCTGGTTAGACCCTTGCCCATTGGGCAGGTGAATTTAAAGGTTACTTGCCCTGGAAAAAAATCTGCTTTTCCCAGATGACTGGACAGAACCTTTTTCAGGCCCTGTAAACTACTTGATTAGATCATATCAAATTATCATCTGAGCCTCTGTGTGGGTACCTATGGGAGTAGATATTTCACTCTTTTAGAGTAAGATCTCCATTAGGAGATTACATTTACTATTGGTTGCATCTAAGCATAGACATGACTGTAATTGGCCACAGCTGTTGCGGTCTCTTTGACAAGGTTCTTTCTGTTTGTGTGTTTGTTTTTTTTTTTGACAAAGCTAATAAAATAAAATAAAATAAACATGTTCTAATAGGTGCCAAACATGACATGTTTTGCCGTCAAACATTTGAAGTTTGACAGCCATTTTAACGGCTGCTTTAAAAAGCAAACCGTTATGCTGAAGGTATGTGGTTTACTGGTATATGTTTTTGATCAGTGCATTCTTCTCATATTTCATTTTTCTCAACTCTCAGGCATATTTGTGACTGAGAAACAGCACAATTGCCTTCCTAATATCCAAAAATTCTTCCAAAGAATATTTTGTTGAGCAAAAACAAATCAAGTCAACAACGGCAGCGTTCTCTAAACTTTGAGTGTTTGGTGGCAAAACATGTCATGTTTGCACCCAATTAGAACACGGTTTTTCCTCACAAGTACACACTTAGATGCAACCTGATAGGTTGATGTGAGTCTTCTTTATTTTTTAACCACATAGTTTGCAGTCTCAGAGGAGGAGCTTTGGCGTGCTGTCCTATCATGGGCAAAAAGAAGTTCAGGTGTAAGGAAACCAACTGATCAGTGGACAGAAGAGGACAATGATAAGATAAGAGAGGTAAGGTGTAACAGACATGTAAGAAATGATAATGTTCAGCTAATCTAATGCTAGTAGCTTCCATTGACAGCTGTTATATTTTAATTTGTAAAAAAAATATTGTTCCTTGTTGTCGCTGTATAATTTAGCTGTTGACAGGTATATTTTACTTTGATTTGAATCGTGTCTGGACATAAAAATAGCAAATGTTAGAAAAAGGAAAATTTATGTATCAATACAAGTCTGGCTTACTTCCTTATAAGTTCAATAACATGTTTTTGGTGACACGCCAGGTCCATTCTTATGGCACTAGAAGTTCGGAGCTCTTTTATTTACCTCAACGTAGGACTAATATAAGAAAGTTCTCAATCAGTTTCCAAGGTCCTAAATTTTTTAACTCTCTTAGTTTTGAAATTTGAAATGCAATAAGTACCGCTTCCTTTTGCTGTAAGTTGAAAGCATTCCTCTTCTCATAAATATTAATATATATTTTCTTTTTTTTGCCACTTTCGCTTTTTTTTAGCCTAGAACTATAATTTTTTATTATTATAAGATTTACTGTAGCTCTGCCATTGATTTGTAATTATGATGGTATTTTGCTCTAACTATTTAACTGAGGGAGCCCATTCCTTATAAGCCCAGTGGCTTCTCTTGGGCTTCCTCGCCATGACAACTTAAATAATTTTTTTTTCTTTTGCTTTGTACATTTTATGGCAAACAAACCAATAAACCAAACCAACCAATGTTTTCTTGTTAGTGACTAGTATGGTGAAATATTGGTGACTGGTGACTAATGAATATTTTTAAAAACTGAATCATTGGATAATGCAATTCTAGAGTTCTGATTGGCTTAGCCATCATGGTATATGAGCCATTAAACCATGCTCTCCAAATATGGTTACTGTACGCGTCTGCTCAAAATTAAAAACAAGCTGAAAATCAGTTTTCTTTACAAATCAAGATGGGAAGAATTCTTGATATTTTGTGAGCATTTTAAATAAAGTGATTATTCCGCTCGCACTTGTTGGATATGAGATGATTATAGCCAACTCATATCTAACATGCAGTCATGGAATAATTGTTAATATTATTATAAACTTATAGCTCAGTTGCCCAGTCATTGAAGTACAGCGCATCACCCCTTAAGGTTAATTTTTTTTTCTTGTATTCATTCCTCTTAAGACTCTGTCTGGAGTGATTGAACACATCAAGTTACTGTTGATTGACAGTTCTGTTTATGCTGAGGAGGTGGAACCTACAGGTGTTGTCCCAATGGAAGTGTCATTGGAGAGGTAACTATTCCCAAGTCCATCTTTATTGTTTTACCCCAGCTGAGCTGAGCACAGACCTACCTAGTGGGGAGGGCATGAATGGGACTCATAGATACCATGTGAGGTGCCCCCCCCACCCTACCTAGGGTGATCACTGCCAGAGATTACACTAAATCCCTAGTGGTTTCCTTTATATCTCAGTAGTGTCAGATCAGTGAAAGACAATGCAACATAAAATGAAATCACTCAGAGCACACCTATGACTTGCTACAAGTTAACCTCTCATAAGATCTTAAAATTGAGTGAAGCGAACTTCAATATTATTAATGAGGTCACTCAGTGACCGAACAAACGATGAAGTCTCGAGGTTCACTTGTTTCGCCTGAATGGATTTGAATTATATTTCAAGTTCACGCAGGAAAAAAATGATTGACATATGCTGTGTCAGGAGCGGGGTGAAATATCACTCACTGTCCTATTGGTCAATTGTCATGATGTCATAGGTAGAATTTTTGACCGGTGTATTTTGTGCCAAACAGGCATGCATGCATGCAGAGTCCTTTCAAATGACATAACTAAACAGGAAAAAGAGGACTATTATAAAGTCTAAGCACACCTTGGGTTGATAGAAATTTTGTGTCAAAAAATAATGAGCTTTTTTTCCTTTTTTAGGTATCGATTTGCAGCAGTCCCCGGTCACTTCAAGAGAGCTGAAGATCCTCGTTTAAGGCCCAGGGCATCTCACAAGTTGTTTCATAACACAAGTCTCTTGTCCAAGGATCATCTGAAGTTTCAAACTGTGTTGAATGTTTGGTTTGGGAATGAGCATCAGGAATGGCAGCTGCTTTATAGAGCTTTGAAAGATGGATTCTCAGCTGCGTCATTTCATACGAAGTGTGACGGCCATTCACCAACCCTAACTGTTGTTTTGGTAAGTAACATCTGGAGGGCACCCATTGTGGAAATAATTATGTTAAAGAAAGCACATGGAAGAGTGTTCTTTCTGATTTCTATGTCATTTTTTTTTTGCATTAAATAGCCGTGCCTCTCACCTCTAGAAACAGGTAAACATCATGAAACAAATACATGTATGCATCGTATACAGGGTGTCCCAGAAGTTTGTTTCTCTTATTTCATGCAATATAACTTTTGTACTGTTTACGTGTATTTTGATTTTCTTGATGATGAACCATTATCAGGGTACAAATGGGAATTTGTGTGGAGGATTCAGTGACCAACCATGGCGCAGTGATATTCCACGTGGAACTTACATGCCTTCTAATGGGTAGGAAAGAATTAGTATCTTTAATCTTGTGCATTTTTGTTATCATCATCATCATCATCACTATTATTTTTTGGAATTAATTTTTATTATTTTTTTGCAGCTTTCCTTTAAATGGGTATTGCAGTAAGCAACATAATGCTATGAGTATTAATCCAGCATATGGACATGCATTACATCCGTGTAGGGTGTGGGAATACACCTCCAATGTTTTGTAAACTGTTTAAGACTTTTAAAACTTGTAGACTTAGGCTAGTTTCAGCTAATGAGCACATTTACTTATACCCAAAAGACATATGATGTGTATGCAGAAACTCAAAAACTGCATGCTAACCTGAAGTAACTGTTGAATTTAATGCATTAAGGATTTTTTTGGGAGGGGGTCCACTGTTTGGGGATTTAAGTCATGACACTAATAACATTTATTATGATTTATTAGGATGACAATCATTATGGTAAAAGATGAATATTGTAAAGAAGATTATGACAACAATAATGATTATGATGATGGTGGTGGATGATGCCAACGATGGTGACAGCTGCTTGTGTTGCTCTGAATGATGGTGTTGTTGATATTTCATCCTTTATTTTTACAGGTGTTTCCTGTTTACACTGGTCAACTCTGAAGGTGTCCCTCCAAGCAAGTTTGATTTAGTGAATCCAAAGTATGCCACCCTTCATCATCCAAGGTTTGTCATCAGGGAGATTATAATGGGCCTGGGTGAATTTATTTTTGAATTCTCAAAATCAAACAAAAATGTGCAATAAATCGTAATTGAGTTTTAATTCCATGCACCAACTGGTGACTAAATGTGCTATATATCCCCTATCAACACAGGACTAAATTGTAAACATGCACTTCTAACTTTTGCTTCTGTGGATGAAGTCGACTGGTTAGAATACCTACTCTTTGTTAGCTCAGGGCTGTATCTAAAGAAAAATAATTAAGAGAGTTTGCAGTCCAAGAGAGATATATCAGAGTGACACCTCTTCATCCTCCTTCACAGTCATAACTGCTGCTTGTATAAGGAATATGAGAATGGATAGTCCCTTGGTGTTACTTTTCATATGAAGCCTCATCAATCCAGGGGTCAATTTCATAAAGCATTTACAAGTGTAATTTACAATAGTATTTTTAAACTCTAAAAAAAATGGCTATACTTGTAAATAATACACTTGTAAAAGTTTTTTTTTAATTGACCTCCATGTATTGCATGCTAGTTCAGCATCTTGCAAATTAAAATTTGAGACATTTGAACTTGAGAGCTGGTTAAGAACTACATGTATGTGTGCTCATTTCTCCATTGTAGGTATGGTCCCATGTTTGGTGCTGGTGCTGATCTGTGTATAAGTGATGAGTGCAATGAGAGGCCTGAGTCCTACTCTAACTTGCCTCACTCCTATGATGGGCCCCAGGCCTCTACAAGCATTCTCATGGGGGACTACAATTTTACAGTAGAGGACTATGAAGTATTTGGTCTGAAGAAAGAATCATTATATGAGAGAGTATAACAGACTGAAAACACAATCACTGTAAATAGCTTGAATCACTATACGTTTCTAGGAAACTGCCCGGCTACCCCTCCCCTAAGCCAACATAAACACTTACTTCTCACTAAGGGTAAAATGTTGGCTTAGGGGAGGGGTAGGTGGGCTGTTTCCCAGAAATGTATAATAATCCAATAGTGCCAGTTGGTGTTACTGGGTACTTACGACCCATTTTGAGTTTCTGGTACAGCGATGATATATTTTTTACAAAATGTTAGTTTTTGTTTTCTAAGAAAACAGACATGTTTACTTTGAGACTTCTCTATTACCATATTTACATGTATGGTTAACTTAGATGTTGAAACATATCCTACAAAGTTGGGGAAAATGAGCCAGAGAGAAGTCAAAATAAAAATAACTTTCAATCTCTGTACTGTCTGTAATTTTTATTAAAGATTGATAACAACCCTAAGAGTTTCCAAAACCCTCACCCTCATGACGAGACCAAGTTCGAAACCTTTCAGATCATATTAATTTTGAAACCGGTTAACGAACAATTTCACTTAGTGTGCGTAACCTGAGTGGAACACCGCCATGCAAAGTTAACGTCACTTTATGGGCTCTGATGATCTATGCACAGTATAAAACTCACCCAGTGCGAAGGGATCAATACCCTGGTTAAGCATTCTGCCGTATGCAAGAAAAATCCTCTGGTTACTCATTATAAGAGACCAACAGACTTTCAAAAGTTTTACTAATAATGAACTATTTCAACTGATTATGTTGCGGTCGCGTTTGAGCAAATGTACATTGTTTATTTCAGCACCCTTATCCACTTGATAATTATTTTCCCTGTCGCCCTCCCTTTCGCGAAAAAATAGAAAAAAATAGCCTGCGTAGCAGGAGTTGAAAGGTGAAGGGGATTGGGAGGAAGGGAAATAGGGTGGGGCCTTGGCCTTTTCCCCTGTATTTCCCTTTCTCGCCCTCCCCCTCCCCCTTCCCAAAGGGCCCTCATTTTCAAAACTGAATTTATCTGTCATTCATTTATCCTTCTTGAGCGTATGGATTAAAATTCTGGGAAGAAAAATAAGAAAAGGAAAATGGAAGAAAAAGAGGGAAAAAATGAAAAGACCGCGAAATGAATGAAGTCCGTGAAAAACTGGGCTTCAGTGTACCCATAATTCTTAGAGGCAATTACCCGGCTGCTTTCCGCCATCTTGGACGAAGACAAAGTACGTTGTGAAGGTTTCACCGTTGTTTTACTGTGCTTTCCATCATGTTGTTGCGTCAGGCGTGTAGTACGTTAAGGATGGGTTTACTTCGCAGATCAATGGCTACTGCTGGTCGGCGGCCGGATACGCCACAAAAGATGGTGAGTCTATGTTTAACACAAAAACTTTTTGATTCCTGTGAATATTAGCCTTATCCTTGTTTATTTTCACTGGTTAATTAAGCTTTAACTGTTGAATTTACTATTGGATTTTCTTTTCTTTATTGTTTTTGTTTTTTCTTTGTTTTATTTTTTCTGGTACTGTGCTATCAGTTTAGAAAAAAAAAAAGGTTAGGTGCTGTGATTTACTCACAGATTCAAATATGTATCGATCGAGACCGTTCTATATACCACAGGCTTACCATCTGCCTTAATTGAAATACTGATTTAATCTATTTATGACGCCTTGTTGGGTCATAAGTAGATGCCCTGTAATGCAGTCCTTCGAAGTTGTTTATTTATTTTGCTTGTGGGCATGGTAAAGCCTATATTTGGAAAATTTTCATGCACAAGTTGAGATACGATGATATCGTTGAATTTAACCTGCATTAAACTTTTGCTTATCCACAAATACAAGACTATTATAGAGTTTTTTATTGTAGGAAAGTTGGGGGCTGACTCAGAAATTAGGGGGCAAACTCAATGCTGATATTCTTAGAATTGGGATATGGTTTTAAAAAGTCTTCAATTTAAACTTTGATATATTTCTTCCTCAGACACCTCTTCACCAAGCTGTTGCTTTCACAGCCATATTCTGTGGAGTCCTTGGGCCCGGAGTTTTGCTCATGTTGACACGCGAGAAGCCTATCAGTGAACATTGATGTGATACCAAGGAATAGTTGGCTCGTTGTGATGATGCTATTGATTTTGGGAAGAAAGTGTTATGGTCTAATGTGTTATTGACTGTTGTTAAAATGTAAAGCTGTTTCTATGAAAGAAGAAGCTGTTAAGAAATCATTTTGTATAAATTTTGCAGTCCCTTGTCATTTGTCTCACCTTTTCTTATTATTAAACCTCAGTCTTGCCTGCACATTGTAACAATACAGTTTAAGCCTGACACCCATCAGACCTTTGCTACTTATAATAACAGAAGGTTTTATAAAGGTTCTTTTTACTCAAATTAAGGAAAGTAAAGGATTAGGTCCCATATTTTCAGGGATATCGCTAAGGAAATGCTAAGTAGGCTAATTATCGCAAACTATCACAATACATTCAATATCCAGTCACTGCTTATTCTTTTGAGACCCAAGTGATAGTGTCCATGGCAGCAGGGAACTGTAATAGTGGGGTGCGTAAAGAAAAGAAGAAATGATTGTTTATTATGGCTACAGTCGAACCTCCACTAAGGCCACCACGGACAGTCCATACATTCACTCTTGTTTTAATCTCTCTACAATGGCCACTTTTCTCTGCCCCCAAAGTAGCCATTGTAGAGAGGTTCAACTGTATTAAATTTTTAAAGATGCCCTTCATTGTCCATCAAGAAGAGGTAAGTTGAAGTGACAAAATCATTATGTCTGGGTGAAAAAAGGTGTCAGTAAGTCCATAGTAGTGAAAAGGTTTGTACTTCCAGTCAGGCATATGTAATTTGTGCTGTGAATTCAGCTACTGTGAATGTAAATGTAATTAGGGACCTTAAGATTCGAGGACGGCGACGGCAGAGAAAACGTCGCTGAAAAAGTGAATTCGCATTATTTCAATCTTCATTGCGATTACTCCAAGTCACTAACTTTGTCAAATGTAGGCGAACCCTCCAAAAGTTGAATTCCTAAGAACCACATCCAAGTTCAGAAAGAGAGAGGAAATTTCGTCGTCGCTTGTGTACTTCCTCTGTACATCGTGTAATTAGGCATTTTCACGTCGTAGTCGTGCAGTGACGGCAAAGAAATGTACAAAAAAGCGTGATGCACATGCAAAATTGTTGTTTTGCTAATTAAACCTATTGTTTTTGCGGCGTTCCCGTTTCCGACGCCGTTGTCGGACCTTAAGGTCCCTATTATCTTCTTATTCACCATCCTCAGGGCTTTTTAGGGTTAGCTCAGTTGGGAGGGCACTGGTGCCAAGTGGGAGGTCATTGGCTCAAACCCTGGCTGGACCAATTACCAGGGTCTTTGAAAAAACTAGTGAGATAATGCTGGCTGTGATTTGAGACCTTGCCTTGGTTAAAATGATTGCGTCATTGGGCGGTGCCGTGAAGCTGTTGGCCTGGTCTCCTCCATCCTTCTTTCATTAATCAAAATTGAAGGGGACGTTAAAAGAACCCACACCACTGTTTGAAAAAAGTAGGGGAAGTTCCCCAGTGGTGCAGTCTACCTTTAACGCATCACACATCATTCATATCATGAGCTATAGGTGGGTTACAGTAATCTTATAAATGGACTGATCACAGGCTGCTGCTAGTGGCGCCTTGTATGCTGAAGTCCGAGCTTACTGTTGACATGCTTACTGTTGACAGTGTGTCTTGTCCTCTAATCCACAACATTACATTACATTACAATAAATTTATTAACAAAACTGGGTGGGTGGACTTGGCAGACTGCTTGTAGTTCAGAGTACACTATTTTAATGAAGTCTATAATGTGAAGGCAAGAGGTTGATTGTATACTTGTCTACTGCTGTAATTTCTGTGACTTCAAAATGGAATTGATTTTTCCAGCAAGTTTATAGCATAAGCCATAGCTGTTAGTACTAAAAACAAAAGTTTCGTACGTAATGAAAGAAAACTGAATGTTCTTCTGTCCCAGTTAAGCAACCTGTGGGTCCTTGTGAGGATGGCACAGATCTCTAGTTGGTGCCATAAGATAAAAAAAAATAGACACCAAAAGTGACACAACACCTGACACTTTAATTTAAATATCAGTGGAATTTATCTTTGAATACTTTCTACTCAGTCAAACAAACTTACAATAATTAATTTGACTCCGTGCCCACCTTAAATAACTGGCCAGCTTTAATAGCACCCAGCCTTAAATTTAGCTTTCAATCCCAACCCCCCCTGTTCCTTTAAATATAAAATAATAAATAAAAAAGACCTTCAGACAATGAGTATTTTTAAGAATTTTGAATCAGTATTTTTGAGAAACGTTGAATTAACAGTTAAAAGTTTGCTTAGCTTGCCAAAACAGCAGTTTCTCATCATCAGTATGGAATTTCTGTTGCTGAGTCGCAGACGTTCCTCCTTGCAAAATGTCCTAAGCTGGGAGGAACGAGGAGAAACAACTGTTTTCGCAGGCTAGATTTTGCTTTGACATGTTTTATCATTATCATTACCATTATCATTATCATTGTTGTTATTGTAATTGTTATTATTATTATTATTATTAAAAACATAAGTGCACGGGCTCAAATAAGCGCCCACTTTCAAGGACAAAAGTTTTATAAATGCCCTGCAGGGCCCAGTTGGTTGAAGGCCCATTAACAATCATCTGGGATTAAATCTGAGTTTCTTTCTCTTTTGTTCAAAGGCTTTTTTTGGAGAATTTTCTCTATTCCTTTTAGAGCATCCAATCGTAAAATTGAAGATAAAAGGAATTAAACTGAATTTGCTCTTTAATTAAGCTCAAAATGTGCACTAAGTTATCTTAACCCTACCTGACCCCTGTCAAAAATCGTAGTATCCCGTGATCTCTTGCGTTCGTGCCTCGTTCCCGCTCACTGGCGGTAAAAGGAAATTAAAAAGATGGCGGCTTCTGTGCTCGATGGTGAAAAAGTTTGTGAGGTGTCTGGTAGTGTTAGATGGTCCAGTATGGCACAAGCTCCAATGAGCATTCAAAGTGGATCGTTAGCTGTTTATAAGCTCAGTGATAGTTTTTACATTCACGCAAGAACGACAGCAAAAAGAGCAAAGGTAAGAAGATGCATCTCGGCCATTTCTCAGCGAATCTCTATGTAGCCTTGACTTAAGTTAAGCGTACCTACTCATTTACGAGGATTCTTGTGTCGTTGACACGAACCATTGGCGTACAATCAAAATTTCTTAGTGAGAACACCAAAGGGATGGAGCCAAATTTTCACTTTAATAAGATAGCCGTATGATAGATCTAATGTTACTTTTTGAAGTTTGGCATCTCTACTGGGACTAAAAGAACTTTCCTCTAATTATAAGCTTAATAAGCTAAAGTTAAGAGGAGTCGAGTGTCCTTGATTTAGCATTTTATTAGAACAATATGTTCTTGCAGGCGAAGTTTCATTCTTAACTTTGTGGAAAACATTGGACAATCTGGACAATGTATCTCTTTAATTGCGAAGCATACGCATTGCATTCTAATCAAATTTTCCAACACTGAATACCGTAACTTAACCTTCCTCTTTTAGTTTATGCTCTTACAAGGATATAAGTAAATTACATTTTAGGCTTGTAATAGATTGAGATAACTGATCATTATACATTTATGTACATATTGGGTCATATGGCAGCTGCTTGTATAAACAGAAATCACAGATGGTGCCTAACCCTGACCCCAAACAATGCAAAAATATTTGAAAGAATGACATCATTGTTTCCTGTGACAAGTTAGGAGAGACCTTGCGAGCAGCTCCTGCACTGCTCTACATTTCTGGGAAACTGCCCACCTACCCCTCCCCTAAGCTAACATTAACCCTTACTTTTCACTTAAGGCAAAAATGTTGCCTTAGGGGAGGGGTATGTGGGCAGTTTTCCAGAAACGTATAATGATCCGAGATAACAAGGAACAGGCAAATGTAGTCAGGAAGTCTGCGTATGATCTGCATAATACATTTGGGTTTTGTATGACCTAAAGAATTATTCTTTAGTTCATACAAAAGCCAAATCCAACGATATTCAAAACATCCTTACATGTACCTCAATCAACGTTCCTGTTTCTTGGCAAATTCAAGATATAAAGGAGTATTTTGTCTAGTTGATATTCTTCAAAATTAATATCAGTTGTCATCCATCAAGTTGTATTCTTACTGCTGGTACAACTGAGGGAACACAACCTTGCTCCCAGGGCTTCTGGTTGCTGTCCCTTTTTTTGGTGATAACACCAGCTAATTATGAAGGAATGTCAGTCATTTCGCTAACAAGTCCTTTGCCAATACTGAGGTCAATTATCCCACATGATCTTAAGATTTGAGATGGATTTTTTGATTTATTTTGCCATTATTTTGCTCAGCCAATTAACTTGCGTGAATGGATACACGATCAAGTTAGTGTTAAACAAACTGTTGTTTGAATTTCTTTTAAGGTTTAGATTTAACTTTTAGGTTTTTGAATAAAATATTTCAAGAAACAACATCTCTGTTTACTGATTATTTACAACCTGTTTACACTCCAAGTCTACTGCGAGGAAGGTCACCAAAGTGGCATTTTTTGAAATGACAACTTCGAGAAGTTGTGTAGTTATCAAAAGGTTAATAGAGACCTTCAGCATCAGGCAAACTGCAAACCGCAAACCACAGTTACGCGTTTGCAGTTTCGCATCGTCGCGATTTCAAATTTTAGCAAGACGTTCAGTTCAGTTCAGTTCAGTTCAGTTCATTTTCATTTAGCCAAAATATAATACAATACAAGAATACATATAGGAATTATAAGGTTGCAAGGGAGCCCAGAAGAAACCAGATGGCTTATGAAGCCTGGGCTCCCCAGTCTCAAAGAAATAATCAAAATAAAATGAAATTCGCAGAGTGATACGTTAAAAATAGGAACTAAACAGAGACTGAGTTACATTATGAATTCAGTAACAAGATAGAAAAAAAATTTTAACTCTGGATTGGAACAGAATACTTTCTTTTGTTAGTACAGTAGAAAGGAATATAAAATCGATCCGAACTACGCGTTCATTGTTTAGGGCCACCATGTTGTTTTTCATCAAGTCGAAGTGCATCACTTTAATGGCCCAAAAATCAGCAATAATTAATTGAAACGGATATAAAAAGCTAGTTCATACCTTTAAACGTGAGGCTGTACAATTTTTTGTGGCAGAAAACCTTGCCTTAAATCACTTACCGCTGGAAGCCCTTCCTGTGGTTCAAACGTGAACTGCAAACTGCAAACGTGACTGCAAGGCAGTGGTCACGTGACATTTTGCGGTTTGCGGTTTGCCGTTTCCCATGAAAAACCTGATGCTAAAGGTCTCTAATATTCAAAATTCATTTAAACATGCCAGAGTCATCAGTAACCTTTACTCCTATTATTTTTTATACAATACTACTTGTATAAAGTTAGTGTTGCTGAATCAATTTTAATAGATCATGTAGGTGTATCGATCTCTGTGTATAAGGGAGAGTTTACAAGAAAAGAGCATTTCATTAAATTTTCTCTTCCACCTCCCCCCCACTGAAAACAAATAATGAGTTTTAACATGTCCTCATAGATATAGTGATCACTTCTCCCTTCCCCTCTTAGGAGGAAAAAAGAGGATCTGTCTGAATCACTTCCTAAGCCCAGAAGTCGCCACAGCTTGAATTTCTGGACTAGTTAATCTTGTTTTCTTTCGTCAAACTGATTTTTTTGAGTGCAAGCATCCGTCTTTTGATAAAACCATGGTCATAACTGACCCAGCTTTACTAATTGCACTAGCAGCATGTAGGGCATGCTCAACAAAGATCTTACTCAATTCATGCAGTCTCTCTTAAGTACACCAAAATTCAAGAAGCGAAAGAAAGACTCTGCTTGCAGGGTGTAATCAATCCAGCACAGCAAATGAAACTATTCGACTGTTTCAGCAATATGATTTTTACAGTCCCTTTGGCTCTTCATTTCATTAGTGTTACTAGGGAATGACTGCTGATATAAACAATCAAACAAGTGTTTTTTTGTCTTTCATTTCAGTTCCTTTTGAAAGCCAACAAATTCAGTGTGGTCACCCGTGATTCAAAATTAACTTTGTCATTAGATACAGACAGCAAAGCTTCAGTGTCTATAAACTTGAAAGAGGCAAATCCAAGTCAGCTGAGGGTGTTTCTAGATTCTCTGAATGGCATTAAGGCCTATTTCTCTTCATTGAAAGGTAAGATACATTTACAGTCCCTTTGTAAAGATAATGTAAATAATTGTGTGCATTTTGAACTTTCATGATTATAATATTGGCCACCTGCAATGCGTCAATCATTATTTTATTTAGTGAATAAAATAGCCAATAACATCGTGGCTTAACTGAAGGATAACCAATAAAATTTTGAATGACCAGAGTTTAATACCATCTACTGATATTGTGCAACTCACTTTGGGGGTGCTTACATGAGAAATATTGCACCGGCGCGAGTTTCATACCAACATGACTTTTTGATTTCGTATCGCGTTTACATGATGACTGGGTCATTTCACATCTCGTTATTTGAAGGTACACTTCATGTTGATAAAATGCACATGTGATTCAAAATTGCGAACATTACGCATGTGCTACCTGTTCCAGTCTACCGGCAGACCGATTTCACACCGAAACGAGTGGTCGTTTCGTGTTTACATGATACCGTTGCGAGATTTTGTACTAGAGTGAAATTCTTGCCTCAGTACAAGAACCGGGGTGAACTCACGCTGGGTTGACTCGCGCCAGCATGAAATTTGTGGTGGTATCATGTAAACAAATATAGAACCATGAGAAGGAACCGGAGTGAACTCACTCCGGGGCGAAAGTCGCCCCGGTATCATGTAAACACCCCCTTTGACTCTGATGATGACCAGCGCACAGGTTGTCAAAATGTCAGTCACTTTCATTAACAGTCCCACTGAGGACTATACTCACGCAGACGATCATATTCCACCTGTTTATGAATGAATCCGGGGCAAAACCTTTCAAGATAATGGCAACACTGACAGTAATCAGTCATGTACATGACAGTGGTGTACATCTTAGAGAGAGATAAATGATAATTCTGTGAAGTTGATCCATTGGTTCATGACTCCCAGTTATTCAAAGCCTTTGACTCTACATAATTAATGATTCAGCCACTGGCTTCTTTTGCGTTGACTTCACATCAAAGCTTACAAATATTTTCCTAGACCACTGCTTGCTTATCCCTACGTCATTTTCCTTGCTCAGGGTTCTCATTAAGTGGCGCCAGCTGGAAAAAAACTGGCTACTTGGAGGTTTGAGTTGTCTACTTTTTGGAGAAATAGGGTAAAGTGTGAGAGAGAAAGCAACAACACTCAGTTACCAAACCGCCTACTTTTATATCCTAGCTGTCTACTTTAAAAATTAATGAGAACCCTGCTTACTGTATGTGAACAAAGAAAATTAAAACATTCGATGCTCAGTGAACAATTCTCCTTAAATAGTTTGGCAACAATGACAAGCCAAACACCCTTGATCAAACTTAAAATAAAAAACAACAAGCATTTAAATACCGTAAATCCTCTAATAAGCCCCCCGGGGGGCTTATTTTTTTCAAGCACTTTTGAGGGGGGGCTTAAAAGAGAGGGGGGGCTTATTTAATTTAGCGAAATGCATCACCTGTAGCAAAATTACCGTGGTATGAGACAGAGTAGACTTACGCGTTGTACAGAGAGCTAGAGCGCAAAATTGAGAAAGATAAGCATAAGAAGTTGGAGGTCATGCCGCCGAAGACCAAAAACAATATGAACTTCCAGCCTGAATAAATCATAACTGATCAGTCCACGTTAATCTTTAATTTTTTTTGTGAAGAATAAGGATTGGGGGAGGGGGAGGGGGGGCTTAATAGAGAGGGGGGGCTTATTAACTTTCCTCCTCTGAAAAGGGGGGGCTTATTAGAGAGGGGGGGCTTAATAGAGGATTTACGGTATTAAATTTGTTTACCTCTGTGATGATATCCACAGGCAAGTTATCTTCGTGCTCATCTAAAGAAAATAAAATACAAGATATTGAGGTGAGGGATACATGTAGAATTCTTAACTAACCAATTATTGTGCTCTTGTCTTCGTGTGCATGCAAGCCTGGAGCACAGTGTACACAGCATACATGCAGTACTTTGTAACCTTTATTTCAGGTACTACTATAGTGTTTCCAAAACCAAATCAAAACTTAGAATAATCTTGTACAGCCGTGCACTATTTATCGGAAATCTGCTGCTGGATATCCCCCTTTTTCATGTTTTTCATAGGCTCAACTTTTTTATCGTGTTTATCATGATTCAATGTTTCATCTGACAGCATTACTCCACCATTTGTTATTTAAACCATACGCAACTGACAATCCCTTTTTATTGTTCTTGTACATTGTAGAGGCTTGGTACAATGTAATGAATTTTACAATAGAAGGTGATTAGTCGACTTATCTAGCTTTCTTTTGAACAGTCTGTTATCAGGCTTAGCATTGTCCGTGATGCAATAAAGCAATGTCAAACAAAGTACATAAACATTTGGCTTAGTTGGCCTTCCACACCTGTGACTTGAAGCAGGGGCAGATCCAAGGGGCGTGGATTGGGTGATTAGCCACCTCCCTTTTGGACAGCCTACCAAGAAAAACAATACATGGAAAAACAAAGGGAAATATGTGGGTCCCAAAAAATATAGAAATATGTGCATTCGCCATGCATATAAATGCAGAACCATTGATAGAAGTGGTGTGGTTTGTGAGAAATCTGTGATGCTGCACCCTAGATGAATGATGGCAACTTCACTTTTAGCCCACTACATGTAAGTTAGTAGGGTATTTTTAATAGATTTTATTTTTTCTATTATGTGGCTTTTCAAGAGTTTGCAGTGATACAGTCTCCAATTCATCCTTTTTAAATCACCATGTTTTGGGACAAACGTAGGGAAACGTAAAATAAATTAACGTGTAGTTTGGTGGCCGATTGGTATCAGACACCCCCCATTAAAAGATCCTGGATCCGCCCCATGAAGCTATAATCATACATATACGATATGTACGATATTCTTAATTTTTAAGACATCTTTTTTGTTTTTAGAACCAGCCATCTAATACCTTCAACTCCAATGGCTCAGCTCCAGGAGTTTTAACTCGCCAATTACCTCCAAGAAGCAAGCTTGTGCCATCCTTACCATGCAGTCCACAGAAGTAAGTTTGTTACAACATTTATTTTGGTTCTCACCTTTTTAGGGGGAAAATCCATTTTTTTTATTCCAAAAAGCAAGAATTTTGCTGAATATGTGTTTTCAAACAAATATACACTCAAATATTCAAAACCACTATAGAGCAATGTAGTACACACATTACAGGTAAAAATTAAATTCAGGTTAAAAGTTTTTAAAAGGTTGATTCTCAGTAAATTATTTCCTTTGTCTCCTAGCTCTAATTCATAAATACCTGAATTTAATTTTCACCTGTAACACCCATGCAGCAAATCATATTGTAATTGGTTTGTTGCCTAGCTACAAGGAGGAGAAAAAAAATTTCGATGGTAAACAGGAGGGTCAAACTGCTGAATGAAGAAGACAGTGGTTTGAGATTTGAAGTAAGTTCTTCCTTTGTATAAGATGAGCAGAATCTTTTTCAGGGTACAATACAATACAATAACTATATTACCTTTCTTGTGGGGGCTATTCTGAGATAATTTACAAAGGAATGTTATTTAATTACATCATCTCTCTGTTGAGGGCGGGAAAGAAATACAGTGAGTATTGGGTGGGAAACCTTGCTGGAATTGAACTTGCAGCCTTTTAAAAATGGTCTTATTGAGAGAGTCACATAGTTAACAGGTGCACTTGATTGGCACATGCCAAGTACAAATTTGCAAGAGAAAGGGGACCCCATTGTGACAGGAGACTCAACTGGCTTTAGATTGCTAGCAATAAGCGTGGGTTTACACTGGCTGAGGAGCGAATGAAGCAGAAAATGTTTTTCTCACACTCAGGTGGGAGTATGGGTTTGAGTATATGGAGGGGCTTTGGGTCATGTGGTGTTTCGGAGTTTTTTTTTTTTTTTCGCCATCCACCATTGCCTATCCTGCCCCGCCCACCCGCCCTCCATGTGTTTTTGCAGTAGCTCTGGTTGTAATTGTATCTCGTCTCAGTTTCTTGTCTGCCATTTTTAGCTCAGTTGTGCTGTAATAGTAGCAGCTTATGGTGTTGATATTTTGTGGTGTGAGAACCATAATTTTATTCTGAAAAAAAAATGCCTGTTACATCTTGGGTAATGTATGGTGTATCCATAACATTAATATTTTTCTGTTTTGGTTCTTAGCAGGAAGACACCAAACAGACCATCCAACTACTTCGCGAAACAAATGAATCCACCTTCTTCTTCTTACAATTCTCAGAATAAAAAAACACCATTCTTTGATCAAACAAGAGCAAGAGGTTAGTCATGAAAATTGAACAGTAACTGTAGTAATCTGCACATGATACATGTAAGTAGAGATATAGAGTCAGAAATAAACTTTTTGCCATGGGCACCATCTGGCGACAAGATAAAAATTTTTGGTCACCAGATAGCAAAAATTATTTGGCAAAAATCTTTTCCTTGCCAATAACACATAAGAAAGTGTGGTTTTCCTCTGGCCAAGGAACGAAAGAAGCGGAAAACGTTTTTCTCACACATGGCTGGGAGTATGGGTTTGAGTGTGAAGGGAGTCTTCAGGTGACGTGGCATTTCAGAGTTTACTTGTTTTTGTTGCCTTCCACCTTTGCCTGACCTTCCCCTCCCACCCACCCTCTATGTGTTTTTGTATGTTAATCTACAGGGTGTCCCAAAAGTTTGTTCCTCTAATTTCATGCACTATAACTTTTGATCAAAACTTTATTTTTACATGAAATGTCTAGAAGATGTTTATTTCTCTATCAAATACATGGATTCAGAATTTCAGTAACTGGCATGCCCTTTTTGTTTTTTTTATCACATTCTGTAGCCGTTGCGGCATGAAGTGGGATACAGCGTGTAGACCCACAAATGATCCATTTTGAGCCTTTTATCACCTGGTGCACAGGATCCAGTTCAACCGTCAAACAACATGTGTTTAGTTTAGGTAGCTGAAAAAAAAGATTTCGGGCATTCATCCAAAAAAGATAATAATCCTGGCCCCCTTCCACAGTAAGGCTTTTTTACTTCTTTACAAATTTGAAACGAGCTGGGCGTTAATTGGCAGACTAAGCAAAGTTTTTTTTTGCCATCTCAGCTAGGGGCCTCTAAATTTAAACATTTTAAACAGCTTTTCATGACCCTTTTATTTGGCTTGCTAATTATGTGAGACTGAGCTTCCTTGTCGAGTCTCTTATTTTGTAAAACTATTTTAGCTACTATATTCAGGGCTTTTGGTCTTCCCCTTAATTTCTTGCCTTCAAAACCTTCATTTCTCCATGATCAGTCTACCAGCCAACATTTGGATTTTTCTAGTTTTTAGCAATTTCCAAACAGATAAGCCAGTAAATCGAAGTATACAGGCTTACGCTCTCACGCAGCTGAATGTTTTTGCGTTAAGGGGGTTTATCTTTCGTGATATTCACAAAAAAAACAAGGAAGGAGTTTGAGCAATTCGGGCTATGAAATACAAAAAATATGTGGCTGGAACATATACTCGCACACGCGCACCTTTGGGGCGGAAGTACACAGATTGAATATTCGAGTCAAAAGATGGCACAACAAGTATGAAAATAGTGAATTATATTGAGAGACACAACTTTTGTTGAAATGATTTGCTTACCAAGTCCAATTGTTCTCAAATACAAAGTTATCAAGTAGAGGAACGAACTTTTGGGACACCCTGTATTGTATGTAGGCTAAGTTTACAGCTGTTTTGTTAGCTCTGTTGTGGTGCTTTAACACCATTGATTTGTAGTGTTGATAATTTTTATAATAAAGGTTGGACATGGCTCCCAGTTATGTGTGAGAACAATGAATGTTTTGGACATTTTCAGCTCATTTCCCTAAACTGTCATCCTTAGCTAATTATTTACAAAGAAGCTACCATGTTGACAGGGTGGCATTTGAAATCCTGGTTGTCAGCTCTCAATTTTTAGGTGCATTGGTGACCAGTTAGTCACAATTTCGGACCCTGAGTATATCATAGAAAGACGGTTTATTAAAAGGCTGTACATACATTGTTCATTTGTCAGTTATGTGAAAAGGCAATGAGTTGTCTAAGGAGGTTGGAAGTAGAACTTTCCAGTAACTTTCTATTGGTTGTTCTTTGATTATTGATTTTATTGTACACATAGATAACCTTAGCAACACGTCTAGTAGTGGCAAATCTGCATCATCATTCTATGGTCGTAATTCTGGTAATTCTGGTTTGTCTTCCTTTGAAAGGTTAGTATTTTTATTATTCTCATAATTTTTTCTCTTGAAAATGTATCGTGGTAGGAGCAAATTGATGTTGGTCACTCTTGGAAATTTAAGGGTAAAGTGTCTTTTTTGCACAACAAGCAGTGTGCAATGTGGGATTTGTTTGTTGTGATATAATTAATATTCCTTGTTAATGTAACAGGCACATAGCCCTGCATATTTTCTGTGGAAAATTATGGTGTTGTGTTTTGACGTATGAAACTAAAAAAAGAATTAATGTCGTTCAAACTATTGGAGAAACATACAGGAAAACAGAACATTGCTGAAAAAAGGAATGGAATTGTTTATTTATACTGAAAGGCAATAGTGCTCATCCTTTTTTGGAAAATGTGGCTTGTATCAGTATATAAATACCTATGTAGGTAGGATCCTAGGCAGGACAGTCGGGAGCCTGGGTGGAACAGTGTGAAGCCTGGGTGGAGAAGTTGTGAACCTGTGTGGGATAGTGGGAGCCTGCATTGGACATTCGGAAGCCTGGGTGGAGGAGTTGGCAGCCTGTGTGGGATAGTGGGAGCCTGCATTGGACATTGGGAAGCCTGGGTGGAGAAGTTGTGAACCTGTGTGGGATAGTGGGAGCCTGCATTGGAGATTGGGAAGCCTGGGTGGAGAAGTTGGCAGCCTGTGTGGGATAGTGGGAGCCTGCATTGGACATTGGGAAGCCTGGGTGGAGGAGTTGGGAGCCTGTGTGGGATAGTGGGAGCCTGCACTGGACAGTGGGAAGCCTGGGTGGAGAGGTTGGGAGCCTAGTTGGAACATTCTGGTTTCTGGGTGGGATGGTGGGGTGCCTGGGTGGGATAGTGAGGAGCTTGTGCTGGACAGTGGAGAGCCTGGGTGCAGCAGTTGAAGACCTGCGTAGAACAGTTGGGAGCCTTGGTAAGACATTGTTGATCCTGTGTGGGATAGTGCAGCTGTTGGGATCCCAGATAGGACAGGTGGTGTGAGTGCCAGGAAATACAACCATCCTCCTTACCACACATTATGATTCATTGTAATATTTTTATTTTGTTATTTTTTTTTTCAACCATAGGAAAAGCTCAGGTACCTTGGGTCCTGGCTTGATGCCTCCACCTCGTTTGTCTAGTCAAATTACCTTCAGGTCTCGTGATAAGCTACCTTTTGAAAAGGAAGTCACATTAACAGGGTAAAGAATTAATTTACTTCTACATGTAGTTATTATAGATGAAGAAAATCAACACTGTCTTTTTAAGCAGCAGACATGCAGACATTTAAAACCAGGGCAGTTGCATTATAGTAAATAGGTGATCTATTTCCTTTTTTTCTCATTTTATGTAATATAGTTGCTGTGTACAAGTTTTTCAATCCTACTTTCATGTTTTTAAAACACACTTGTTTGCCACTTATCCATACCCCCCCTCAAAGGTTTAATTGGTTTAAACCCCTTAACCCCTTAACCCCTTCCCCCCAACTCCTTTGAAGGTTATGGGGGAGGGGCCATTGACAAATTTTGGCCATTTAAGAATGTAAACCCCCATACCCACCATGCTTCTCTCCCTATCGGATGTTTAATTTATCCACTCTTGATATAGAGAGGTTTGAGACATTAATTTTACTTTTAAACCAGATTTAACTGTCCATGTGGATCAGAGTCCCTTGTACTGCTTGAAACATCATCAGTTTCAATGATTATAGACAGCTTTGATGACTCACTTTCACAGGGGGGTGAGATCTATCAAACTACATTCAAATGACCATGATCCAGTCAAACAGACCAGAGAAAAATACAAAGAAAAAAATAATGATAATTTGAACAAAAAACCCCTATAAAAATTCTACCAGTACTTCAAAAATAATTATTGTTATGATCCTCATTGTTCCTTGGAAACTTTTCCAACTGAAATAATGGTAGAAGAGAAGCAAGAAACTGTGGTAAGGAGAGAATTCTTACCTTTGTCCCATCGCCAAAGCAGGCGTTCTTTCTGTGGGGTGATTTAACTGTGGAATTGATCTAGATAACATTTAAAAAGTGAAAAAGTTTCTGGTAATGTTTTGTTTCAAGTGAATGAAGAAGTAAATAATAAATTTGTTTTATTCTTTCAAGTTTTTCTAATTTGGGGAACACATGCTACATGAATGCCATCCTACAATCTCTTTTGGGTGTCCCACCATTTGTTCAAGATCTTTCAAACAAAGCTTTGTTAGACCGAGTTCATCCACATTGTCTCTACCGGTGAGTATGGATTCTATGCCTATGAATTTAACTTTCTGAAGCTTAGGCAAAAAAATTATTGTTATTATGTCAAGTTTGGTGTTGTGATCGGGAAAAGAGTTAAAAACTTAAGTTTGAATTTCTAGTCTTTAGTAGCTTAAGTATTGTCAAGCTTGTCTAGGAACAAACCTGATGGGTATTCACGAGTAACTACCCACCTACCCCTCCCCTAAGTCACCATTAACACTTCTCACTTAGGGCAAAATTGTGACTTAGGGGACGGGTAGGTGGTCAGTTACCAGAAAACTCAAATGATCCACTGTAATTATCAAGCAGTGGCATGCATCTTCTTTCTTCTGAAAATCATCACTGTCTATTACTTGGAGTTTGGTACATTAAAAGAAATGACATTAAAGATGTGAATATTGTTCATCGTGGTGTCAGATAGGAATGAACGTTTATTCGTTTGTCTCACGATAGAATCGCTTTGAGATATTGATCACGACGTTTCGACTGCAATACTGCTAGTCTTCATCAGGCGATGAGGTCGATTGTTTACGTGTAGCTATTTATGCACGTTGGTTCGCTGTGATTGGTGTATTTTGATCCTTATTATTCCGATTAGCAGATGATGTTCCCTCACGGGTCCGCTTTGTAGTTGAACAGCTGTTATGCTTTCTGATCGTAGGCATCCATTCTTCAGGAATTTCGATTCCGTTGTCTCTATTGATGTTATTAGAATGAAGTCTTATTTGGATAGCCTCTTTGACCCTATGTGTGTATCGGTGAGGGTCACGATCGATAAACTTGACTTGATTCCATAAAGGAAGATGCCCCGTTTTGTTTGCGTGCTCCGAAACTGCGGAGGTTTGTGTATGAGCAAGCCGTATATCTCTGCATAACAGCCGTTCAACTACAAAGCGGACCCGTGAGGGAACATCATCTGCTAATCGGAATAATAAGGATCAAAATACACCAATCACAGCGAACCAACGTGCATAAATAGCTACATGTAAACAATCGACCTCATCGCCTGATGAAGACTAGCAGTATTGCAGTCGAAACGTCGTGATCAATATCTCAAAGCGATTCTATCGTGAGACAAACGAATAAACGTTCATTCCTTAAAAGAAATGATCACCCACCAGAGATGAAAGACCTGGATAACTTTTTTTTTCTCTGTACGAAGAGAAAAGAAAAACATACATTATTTTTGCCACTTGTGGTTGTAAGTGTTCAGTTTTAAGCAGGCACTGTAAAACATAATTTCGAGAAAATTCCCAATTTGTAGATTTCATGTCGTCATTATTCTGTTGCTATGGAAGTGGCAATGTCAACAAAACGTACTCTAAACTGAAGTCCAATGTCAGATATGTTGTTTCACTGTGTGGCGTTTTTGTACATGCGTTAAAGCCAAAGTTATGAAGCATCAAACACGAAAGGGGCGAGACCTTGAAAAATGGGTGTGATCCTCCTTAATGATTTTTCCATCATGCTTCTAGATGTCTTTATAATGTGATGATATGCAAAAGGAGAAGTGGGAATGCAGAAGGACTGAAAAATAGCTTGAGAAAACTAAAGCGAACAATATCAGAAGCAGCAACACGTTTCTCAGGATATCATCAGCATGTAAGAGAACCTCAAGTTCCATCATCCTTCTTGTCCTCCTGTTGTATGTGTTGCAGGTCAAAATTAAATTCAGGTTAAAATTTTTCGACCTACATGTAGGTTGATTATCAATTTCCTTTTTCTCCTAGCCCTGATTATTCATTAATCAGGGCTAGGAGACAAAGGAAATTAAGAATCAACCTAGGTTAAAAAATTTGAACCTGAATTTAATTTTGACCTGTGACATTTGTACTACATATACATACAGAGTTTAAAGTAATCAAAATGGCTGCCCAACTAAATTATACAATTAACAATTATTACTGGACGAGGTTGAGCAAAATATCATGATCTGTCAGTAGTGAGCAGATTGACTGAGGCAAATAATTGATTTGTGGGACACTGACAAATCACAGTACTTTGAGATAACCAGGTTCAATATTTTTATTTATCATTCAATCACCTAGTTTGTTTTTTAAAGATCGAATAAACTCATGGTTTGGATTCAATCTGCCATTTTACCTAATTTACCAATTACAAAAATGAGAAAAATGTGGTTTCATCTATGCATCAGCAGATTACTATGTGTTGCCAAACACAGTTGGACAACATTATGCTTTGCACTCAAGTGGAACTTTATTTGTAGGCAGTTATTTGCAGATCACGTTGTGGGCTCTTGGCCAATGAAGAGGAAAAAAATTTGCATTGAATGATAATTAAGTTTAGTGATGCATGTCATTTCTCAAGGTAAAACCGGACAACCAGGGTGAAAGAGTTGAATTATTAAGAACACAGCCTTTTACAAATAATATTTCCTACAAATAATTGTCATGTAAACTTTAATTGAGAAAGTTCAAGAACATTTTTTTAATACTATGACTTGGCACATGACCATTAAATACAGGTGACCAAGTTGCTGGGTACTTCTGCTGCGATGTTAGTGTTGTCAAAAAGTTTTTCTACTCACCATACCATGGTGTCTAAAACAGTTGCAGCTTGGAACAACGAGGATGCTAGCAATAATAAGGCTTGATGGATTTTTTTCATTTAGGATGCCCATGAGTTCTTGTGCCAAGTTTTTGATCAACTG
This sequence comes from Porites divaricata, assembly GCA_038088405.1. Lineage (NCBI taxonomy): Eukaryota > Metazoa > Cnidaria > Anthozoa > Scleractinia > Poritidae > Porites > Porites divaricata. The sequence continues at coordinate 6,082,040 of JBBMOI010000011.1, forward strand.
AGAGATGATGTAGACACCTGCAATTCCCCGTCATCTAAAGCCACATCTAAAGAAGGCAGTGGCTGTGGCATGGTAAATACCTTTTGTTATTGCCAGTAATGTAAAATAATATTGAGGATATTACACGGTGGCGCGAAGATATGAATTTTATTTTTGAGTGAGAAAACAATATTTTACGAATGAGCGCCAGCCGCCGTGTAATGTTCTTTTTATTATATAGACTAAAAGACGTCGATAAAATAATACAGGGAAATTACCAAATTTACGTCATCAATAAACTCAGGTGTGAGATTATGGAAAATAAAGAGCAATTTTACTGTCACGCCAGTAAAATGTAGTTAATGGAACGTGACGCCAGTTATCAGTAACCCATTCATGGCGGTTCTTTGTCAACAAAGCAATTGTGTAGTCAGGTTGTCAAGGTCAGTGAGCTCTATGATGCATTGTATTCTAGTGTAGAACTTTACGGCCTTGTTGTCTTAAGCAGGCTAGTACGAGCCACAGCATTGGCCAATATTTTCAAAGCACTTTTCATGGCTAAGAGTTTGCACATGCAATGCTGAGCTGTCTTGTAGTACAGCCTTTTCTACTGGCTATGCCAGCAGACATTCGTCTAGCTATAAAAGCCTAGAACAACTGTTCAGAGTTCACTTGGGTTCCAGTGGTCAGCAAGGTTTAAGCGCTCAGTATACTATTCTTGTAAAATTTTTACAGTAATTTTGCAATGCCGTGTAACAAATTTTTCGGGGGCTACTATGTGTCATCCCCTTTAGATGCCTAAAGTAACAAGTCCTCTTGGATTGATTCCGTCTTTCGCTTCACCGGCCTAGCCGCCATTTGTTGGTGGTTTGTCCTTAAGTCGCATCGAGAAATCCATTTGTACCTTTCCTCGACCCCCGTACACGTGCTACACGTTAGATCGTTCTGGCTTTCATGGACGCCTTACGAAGATCCATGTTGGAGTTGTGGCAATATTTTGTAAAACTCTCTTTTAATACTCTGCTTTACCGTGGACTGGCCATCATACATCCTTTGGTCTTTTTACCTATCCCTGAATATCCAGTTCGTCGTAGGGGATCTTTCCATTTCTGGCACTACACTCTTGACCATTTTTTGAGCAAGAACACCGGGCTTGTGGCAAACCAAGGGGACTGGCAACACACCAACACATATCCCATCTCCATGGTCAGGTTCCTCAGGTTCTTGTCGATGGAAAATAAACCACTCGGGTCCCGGATGTAGTTTTTATGAATTTTACGAGTGGTATATTTTCCAGTAAAACACTTGTGTCTATATAATAAATTTTGGTATTTCCCATTTTTACATTTCCCAAATTGACCTTGTTTGCACCCCCCACCACCCCCAAAAAATAAAATAAAAAATAAAATAAATAAGTAAGAACTTTTGCATAAGCATTGTTCTCAATTTCCCCTGGGGCAACTACAATATCCAGGAGAAATTTTAAAAAAAAGGTTATGCAAAATTTTGGGGGGCAAACAAGGTGCATTTTCATGGTAGATGTGCAAATGGCAAATGTGGGTTTTGTGTTTTATATAATTATGACATTGAGTGACCCTAACCCATGAAGCCCAAATGACCTTAGCTTAACCTGGGTTCTGCAGCATGAAACAGTAAGGAGTATTGCTACCCCCCCCCCCCCCCCCCCCCGGATGGGATGCTAGTCCATCTTAGGGTTTCATATACCTATGAGCAGTATTTTCAGTGATGTACTTGAAATGTAATAGCCAGTTCATGCACTCCCTGTCACCTGAAGAGCTATTACATTAACTAGGACATGTAATAAATTTTCTTTAGGTGGCAGACATACAGTGTCCTGTGACAAGGTCATTTGAAAGTGCTGTCCTTCATACAGTTAGCTGTAAACAGTAAGTACAAAAACCGCGGACTTCATGTGCTTCCATACGTGTAGAGACCTCCAGCTGTCATAGTTTTTTGGTTCTTCCCCTTATCTCATGCATTTGAGACCAGAATTATTGTTTTTTTACAACTTTATAATTAAATAATCATCATTTCAGTTTAAGAAATTTTTGATTACTTTATCATAGTCAATAATTTATAATCTTATTAGTTTTAAATTTTATATTTCAATTTTTGTCATAATTCTACCCATGGGCTATCTATAAAATTAGCTGCATGGCTAAGCATAATAAATTGTCCTTAATAATAATAATTGTCCTATGCCATACTTATGCTTTGTAGCTGTGTATTTTTGTTGAATTTGTTATCCATGTTTTGTAACATACATAAAGTTCTTTTACTACCAACAGTAGTATGAAAGTTTAGCAGAGTCTTTAAAACGCATATAACATCCTGTTCAATCAATACAGGGCTTGCAAAATTCTTTAATAACAGCTTATCGTTTAGTTAAGCAGGTTTTCAAATTGGCTTGTGAAGTTCCATGTTAAGGCATACTTCACTAGTTTATGTTGCATTCAGAGTGTAACGTTTTCTCTGCACTCTTATCAATTTGACAAGTAAGCATGAAACATTTCTTGTCTAACAGGAAGGCTTTGCCAAGGCAAGCCTTCCCTGATAAAAAAGAATAACCTGGCACCTTTGTCTTTGACCACTGCCTTTGAAAAAAGAAGCAGAGTTGGTTCTGTTTTTGCCGTTAGTAATTCAAAAATTTTGCATTATCCCATTACAATGTTTCAACAAAATAATCTTTGTTCTATTTTTATATGTTTTATCATTGTAGATGTGGGGAGTCAGCCCTGAAAGAAGAAATATATCATGCATTTTCCCTTGATATTCCAACCTTGTAAGGGAACAGTTTATATGAAATTAGCTTGATTGCCTTGATTGTACAGTACATGTAACAGGGCTTATATTACATGATGTGCATCACTTGTGCCTTTATTGAACTGGGCCCCTCATTATAACAAAAGGAAGAACCTAAATAGAAGTTTTGACTTTTTCAAAACCCATAGACATACCTTCCTTTACCCATCGTGTTGGTCGCCTTGGTAGGTTAGGGTAGGTAACATTTGCTAGGATAGTGTTGGTAGGGTAGGGTAGGTAACATTCACCAGGGTAGTGTTGGTAGGTTAGTGTAGGGTAGAATAGGTAACATTTGCCAGGGTGGTGTTGGTAGGGTAGGGTAGGGTAGGGAACATTTTGCAGGGTAGTGTTGGTAGGGTAGGGTAGGGTAGGGAACATTTGCCAGGGTAGTGTTGGTAGGGTAGGGTAGAATAAGGTCAACTAGTGTCAGATTAGTGAAGTTGGTTAACCCTTTAACTGGCAAATGTTTGGAGGAAATTTTATCACTGCAGCTATGTTGTGAAAATATGCTGACAGCTTCTATACTATAACGAATGCCCCTCTAAGCACAGCAATAAAATGTGAAACAAGTTTTATTGTGAATATTCTACCATATTGCTTCCAATTTCAATGCTCAAAAGCCACTTGACTTCCAAAGATGCTTCATCCTATTGAGTCAATTGCGTTATTAGAACTTGTTTTCCTTTGCTCCAAGATTTATCTTCAGAATTGCAAGTTTTGATCCCTGTTAGAGGTCAGTTGAAGAGAATCACACCCAGTACAATTCCTTAAAGCTCCACAGGTGAAACCTGAAAATCACTGTAACTTACAATATACATTTCCACAATATTATTAATTTTGTCTAATTATTGCTTTTCTATATGCAGATTACCAGATAGCTCTTCTTTAACTACAATCAATTTGCAAACCTTGTTGGAGAAGTATTTTAAGGTGCAGTCACTGAGCTTGATGCTTATTGTTTTTCAGCCAACTTTACTTTATAAACATTTACAGTACAGTAAGTTTAAGACTGTATTTAATGGAACAGGTTGCATTAAAGGGTGCAGGGGAGCACCTAATGGAAGTTTGGGTGGTGGAGTGCTGCTTAGCCAGTTTGGGCTTCAAATCCTCGCCCTTTTAAAGATGAAAACTATTCATTTGGCTACCCTATTAAAGACGAGACCTTTTTCAATGTCCCGATTTGGTTTCATTTTATTGCACATACAGATCTACCTTAGTGTTTTTTTAAGCTGACATCAAGGAATAAAATGTTTTCTTAAAAATTCAACAAATGTTGGTACCACACTGTCTTGTAGATTGCATACTGCCAACAAAAAGATTCTTTTTTTCATGTATCTGTTCAAAATGTGAGAGAACAATCGACTGCTTGAAGTACCTCTTAACCTGGTGCTACCCTGGCAGTAACTTCAAAGAAAATAGGTGACTGCTCGCAGCTAAAAGTTTTTACCTTCTGTTTTCCTTTTTAGGATGAAGAACTGGAATATAAATGTAGCAAGTGTGAAGCTAAGGAAGCTGTTATTTCACACAACTTCATTAGGCTACCAAGGTCAGTTACCAAGGTTATCACACATAAGCTTCAACTATAACTTCAGTTATCCAGACTCAAAGTCTGGAAACTTTAAAGTTCAGATAAAAGGCCATTATACAGCGACAGAGAGAAACAAGGCTGGGGTTGACCTTGTTTTGATACAACCCTTCCTGTTGTCTTATTCAAATCATGTTGTTGTTATACTAACTAGTTTTTTTCAAGCATATCATTTCCATAAGAAAACAAAGGAAGTTTGTATCAAAACATGGTCAACCTCAGTCTCTCATTCACTCAAAGGCTAGGGTACTAAACCCACAACTGTAAAGTGGTTTATGGAAAGTAGTGAATTTATTCAAAACAACGGTGAAGGAAAGAAGGTGGCAATCCTTGTGTGACAAGTGTAACAATAATAATACTATGAAACAAAAAATTACCATCTTTCATTCTTTCACCAACAATAATCATGTTTGAAAAAATTTTCTGCCAAATGTCACCTTCCTTAAAACAGATCGTTTTCTACCAGAATGCAGCATTGGTAAACGTAGATCACGACAAAACTTGCAAGACGACAATAGCCTTGTCACATTTGTCATGCAAACATTTTGCCATCCTTTTCCTTAATTCATCCTATTGCATAAGCTCACTATTATTATTAATTCAAAATATTTCTCTGTCTTTGATTGACTCAAATCCCTCAGCTTATTCTTTATAACCAGGTAGCATTGGCCAAATTGAGAAGATAATTGCATTATCTGGAAAATTTCATCAATAGTAGAGGGTAATGGCCAGAAAAATTAGAGGGCTTTTGATTCTGAGACAAGGACAACTACAAGTGCATGGATGAAAGTCATTTTGGCGGGAAAACATGATAGACGTCATCACTCTACTACGAGTTTTAGTGAGAATGTTGTAGTGGTGGGAACAAGTTATCAAATTTAGAAGTTTAATCATTTTGCAACCAGGAAAGGGCTAAAGCTTCTCCAATAAAAATAACCGCCCTAATTTTTCAGGTGAAAAATGATGCAGTGAAGCTTTCCAGGTTGAATATTTTTCAAAAGTACACAAAGAAAAACTTTAAGTTAAATCTCATACATAGTTGTCCTCATCCTCAAATCTAAAGCTCTCTATTAATGGATGCAACCAAGAAGCCCTGGAGAAGAGGTTGCATTGTTTTGGTAGAGCTGTACAAAACCCTACCCTACCCTAGCTAATCCTATGTAGCTATCCAGCTCTGCCTTGCAATACCCTGCTTTACACATTACTGTATTTTACCTTACTTACCCTACCCTACTCTACTCTTTCCTACCTTACCTACCCCAATCTCCACTGCCTTGGGTCTACCATGTTTGCACCCCGCCCAAGTACAACCTTCTCATGCCTGCTCTGCTCTACTCTACCCCAACTGTACCAACAGTTTAGATGCTGCTCCACTCATTTGCCAAACCCCACTGATGAATTAAGTACAGCATCTGAATCAATTTGGTATGACAGTTTTAGTTTGGTGGGGCAAAAGGGTTATGTTTGACTTAGTCTGTGGAACTTTTGTCAAACTTAACTTAGGCTTGACATATGGTACACCTTCTGAATCAGATGTTGCATCAGTGTCTCTCTAAAGTCAAACTTATTCAATTAGGTCTGGCATGTGATAAGTACTCCAATCAGCAGTGTTGTTTCTACAGTGTTATTCAGAATTGTTTAATGGAAAATAATTATTGTTCACAATGTTCTTTCAGGGTTCTTGTTCTTCACTTGAAACGTTATGAATATGACAACTTAACAGAAGAACAGGCTAAGAAGCAGGACAAGGTCAACATTGAAAGGTTCATTGACTTGAGTAAGTGTCAGGGTTAGGTGTTAGAAGTCAATCACCTTTTACACATCTTGTGCAGCATATGAAGCTCAACTTTAATCAGGGGGGGTGGGGGAGAAACCTTAGTGAGGCCATGGGTACTTACCATTTACATGGGAAAACAGGAAATTCCAGTTGGAAAATCAAATGGTGTGTGTCATTTTGTTTGGGAACCTTCTGAAAGTTTGGGCTGTGATTTGAGGCAAAGCAAATTGTCTACTCTTTTTAGTCTGTTCAGCACATTTGGATATACTGCTTTGTAGTGGATCATTTTCCCACTGCGTCAGTTTTACAGTTTTATGTTTATGCAGAAGATTTCCATCCATGTGGTTTGTGTAGATGTTAAGCACTCCATATTTATGTGCATTGCCAGTTAACTGCATGTTGTTTGTCTTCATTTGTTAGGTATGCTGTGTTCTTCAAAAACCAAACCTCCTCTTGCCTTCTGCCCTAAATCATCACTTCAAATGTAAGCTTTTTGTATCTTCTGCTCCACAATGATATGATATTTGAATGTTTTGTGGAGATTTATTAATTTGTAACACTTGTCATGCACTTAAAAATGGGCCAGTTCATTTCTCTGATGCAGGAGTGGTGCTAGACAGGCATTAGAAAACCTAAACTGCAAGTTCAGTGAGTGCGTTAAAAAGTCTGAATTATTTCAGCCAAGAAAATCAGAAGAAAAGCTGTTAAATCTAGCCATCAAATTATTTAACAATCACTTATTCAGCATTAGTTGTTTTGACAGATGTATATGAAATGAATCATATAATAACTGTGGAACTGAAATCAATTGAATAAGGATCCTCGCAGTTGTGAATGCAATTTAATATGCAACTACGTAAGAAGCCAAAAAATTCAGGTTTTCAACAGGGTTTGATCCATGATCTCGTGATACCGGTGCCTGTCTTATAGAGATGTCTGTAAAGAAAGAGTTGGCTGTACCTTCATTTCTCAGTTATCTTAAGACCCTGTGTATTGGTACAGCCCAGAGGGGCGAACCTAAGAACTTCTGCTCTGCAGTCAAGCGGCTGCGCTCTACCAACTTTGGTAATGTTAAGGTTTAGAATCCTGTTTTCAGCCACTACAGATCTCCCTCAGGTGTATTTGGAAATTCCTCTCATCTATTTACTTTTGTTATTTGTATAAATGTACTTGTTAGAAGTGATCTCATATCTCATAGTAATTGTCTGTGGGGCTTCCTGTACAAAGCTTTTAAATGGAAATAAAAATTCCCGGATGTTACCCTGGTTTTGAGAGGAAAGCATTGTGAGTTGACTCGTGTTTATCTCTTGAATCCGAATATTTTTCCCTCCATCATGAGTACCCAAGAGAATCCAATAGTACTAATGTGATATAATATTTTATGATGTGAAGTAAGAAGATATAATATTTTATGATCATTCTTCACTTTCATCTACAACCACAGTTCAAAATGAATAATATTATTTCATTACTTCACATCATCTCACTCCTCACGGGAGATATGAACTCAATAAAAAAAAGTTGACCTCGCTCCCAATGTGTGGCTTCATAGCTCAGTTGGTAGAGCAACGCACCGGCAACGCGGAGGTCACGGGTTCGAATCCCGTTGAAGCCCTGATTTTTTTCAAGCTTCTTCTTTCCAATTGCTTAAATTGGAAAATTTACTGCGATGATCATTCTTCACTTTCATAATTTTTTATGCAGGAGTCCTCCTAGATCAAAACAGAAACCTCAGAAGCGACACTACATTAGTGAAGATGATGATGATAGCAGTGACTTTCAACCTTCTCCTTCAGTCAGAAGAAAATTAGATCACTCATTCCGGAATAGCTCAGCTACAAGGTACTAACAGTAAGCAATGAAAAAGAAGGTCCACTTTTTATTTCAACTGTAATAGAGTACTAAAGTGTGACGTCATAAAAAACTGAATTTGTGAAATTATGGGATTCGTCAGGATAGTCTGAAAGAAAAACATCCAAGAGGCCTTCTTGCCAAAAACTAGCATTGTGGGGCAAATTGTCTCTGAAATATTAACCCAGTTATGCTCTGATGACTCCATACAAATCCTTCTAAATTTGACTTGGGTCATAATGTTTAGACCCAAGTCAAATTTAGAAGGATTTGTATGGAGTCATCAGAACATAACTGGGCTAATATCTCAGAGACAATTTGCCCCACAATGCTAGTTTTTGGCAAGAAGGCCTCTTGGATGTTTTTCTTTCAGACTATCCTGACGAATCTCATAATTTCACAAATTCAATTTTTATAACGTAATCACTTTAGTACTCTATTTGCATTTGGTCCCAGGTTTACCAAATTTAGGGAATAAAGAAATTTCCTAATTCCAATTCTTTGACATCATACTTAGAGAACTGATATATTTTCCTTTTAAAACCACAGAGGAAACTTACATTGCTCCAAAATGCCTCAGGGCCATGCTCCATCACCCCTTCAAACTTGTATGATGCAACTGGCTCCCAGAAACCTTTTTGTTCATTGTCCTTTGAAAAAAACCTGCATGCCATTGTCGATAGGGAGAGGGACATTGTTTGAGTCATATATGACTTGGTTTTCATACAAATATTCCTTTAAAGTATTATATAAAATAAGGTCTGGCAAACAATATGGAGGAAATGTATCTGGATTTTGATAGACAAGGGCACCCAATGACGGTTTCCTCCCAAATGTATTGAAAACACTTTTTAGGTTACCCAGAGTATTTTTAGACCTCTAGAAATACATTCTATGCGGCGCTATAAAATTTGCATCTGTTCGGTTATCTTAGGGGAACTTGAGTCTTTTCGAAATTACAAGGGCTTCAGTATTATTTTCCCAAAAATTTAAGATGCAATTTAGCCCACTACAAAAGTGAAAATTTTTTGGTCTCTCTCCTTCTCATTTTTGAATGCCAAAATTTTAGGTTTCCTTTCTCCTTGGAAAAAATAGCCTAATCTGGGGAGTGAAATGTGAAAAATCAAACTTCAGAAAATCATAGGGAATTTATTACATAAGCTTCGAAAATTGTACGTGAATGGAACAGTCATCTAGAAATTTTTAGCCGCCATAAAGTAATAGAAAATTTTAGGCAATATTTGCTTCTCTCGATTAGATATTTTACAGAACGCAGTCGTCAGGTACTCCTGAATAGAGAGGTTTATAACGGTCAACTTGCTCACCTGAGTACTGTTTTCTTTTTAGTCCATTCAAGATGTCTTCACGGACTAAGACTGCAGAGGCAAGTTCTAAAAGTGGCGAAGATGCTATGAGCTCTTTTGAACCTCATTTGATAGACAATTCTGATTCCGACGACAAAGAAAATAACATTGATAGTCACATTTCTGCAAGCAACAGTCCTGTTTGGAGAGGAACAGAGGAGGACGTTGAGAAGATGGAATGGGCACTTGCAGAAAGTGTTAAATCAACAGAAGAGGCAGCTGGGTCAACCCAGCAAGTCTCTTACACAGAAAAACTTGCATCAGCCAAATCTCTATCTACAAGTGATTTTGTGTTAGAGGATGGTTTTGAGCCAGATGCTGTGTTAACAGAAACCAGCGATAAAGACTTGTCTGAAGACCCAGTGTGGGCCAGATCCGAAGAAGAACAAATAAATTGGGCTTTAAAAGAAAGCGCCAAGTCAGCGAAAAAGACATGTAATGCTGGGTCAAGAATACAACATGAAAGTGGGAATGAAATTCAGCCAGTACCTGTTGATTTTGATGAGGGTGATTTTGTATTTACAAGTGATGTTTCTGATGATGATCTCATAAATGCTGCACCAGAAAGGAGAACAGATGAACCAGTAGGGTTAAAAGGTGGAGGTCCTGTTACAACACAGACTTGTTTAGATGAATTTGTTGCCAGTGACGTGGATGGCTCCAGCATGGGAAGTGATGATGTCAGAACAAGTGACGAAAACTGCGGTGACAATTCCAGCGTGGAAGTGAGCTCAAAGAAGCCAGTCATTCTTAAGAACACTCCCATCAAAAATTTCAACAAATACAAGAAAAGGAATGTTCATTACAAAGAGAAGATGCGTACGGACAGTGATGTTTTGAACACAACACCAACGCTTGGGAAGTTTGATGGTAATCTTTTTGATGACGTTCCACAGGAACCTAAGTCACTTTACAACAGTGAAAGCCCTCCTAGTAGCAATAGGAGTAGCTGGTGTCGCAGGTCAGCTACAAAGTTAACCCCCCTTAGTAGCGATAGGAGAAGCTGGAATCCTGGCTCAGCTGCAAAGTTAAGCCCTTTTAGGAACAAAAGTAGTGACTGGTATTCCAGCTCAGCAGCAAAGTTCAGAGATGAAGACATGGAAAAGGCAATTAACATGAGTCTGCAAGACCAGGTGGGAACCGTCTTTATTTTGCTTCATTCTTGTGTTTAGTGCTGTGCTCTAGCAGTGCCTGGTAATGAGCCCTGCCAGCTCTGGCAACATCAAACCCCTCACCAAAAGATAAGTGTGGGGGTGGTGCCTGGTCAAACCGAGGGAGGTGCAAGCAAGTGCAGAAGGTAACCATGACAACCCCGCAAGCAGCAATTACCAGGCACTGTTACACTGAGAACCTCGGTAGAGAGTTTTGTAGATACTTACCAAAGGAAATCCATCGGAAAGGGACGGCTGGGAGCAAAAACAGCCAAGTCTTCCATCATACAGTGCATGTCCTGTATGGCATGCTATCATATTTCAGCATTTTAGTTTGGATTGGCAAAAACGACCGAATACGCTACGTGTGCGCGTGTAATTTTTTCAAATATGGAGAAAAAATTCTCTGTTTTTAAAAATGTCGAGATGTGTACAAGACTTTTAAAATTTCACCTTCTTGTAGTAAGAAAGGATGCCTGTTTGTATGGCCTGGATAGATAAGAGCTCTATCCCTCAGGCGCAGGGTTCTTTGCATTGTGAACCGTGAACCATGCCAGGGGGGTAATCCCTTATAAAGTGACGGGGGTGCTCGTGGGGCATTTTCGAGAACACACCTAAAAGGTACCAGAATCTTGTTTTATGGGCGTGTGCCAAATTCATTTCCACCCCTAAGAGGTACCAATTCAAAACTATATAACTGGCACTGAAAATTTTAATAGCAATAAAGATAACTTCCGAACCCTTTCTTGTCAAGGTCTTTTTGAAAGTATTGTCATAAATCTTCATTGTAATAAAGCGTATCATCTCTGGCAGTGGTCATTTTAGGTTTTAGCACCCTAAGTGATACCAATCCACAAATTTGAACCCCTACAAGGTACGTCGAGCACCCCCGTCACTTTTATAGGGGCCCCGGGGAACCATGCAGGTCAGGGTGGAAAATTTATAGTGAACCAGTCAGTGCTTTCAGATAAAACAAGGATTCAGTGGTTGATCCAGGGGAGGGGCCTGGGGGGCCCTCCCCCTTATTTTTACACCAAACTGAGGTCCAGAGGGTCGAAAAAAATTTTTTGGAGGCCGCCCTCCCCCTCTCCTTGTCTAAGGGTCTGGATGACCGGGACCCCCCTTATCTCCAGGTCTGGATGTGGCACTGGGATTGTAGCACAAGCATAAGCATAAGAAGCTCATGCACTAGTGAGAACAGCCATGATATAAGCTTCAGTATAAGAAGAATGCAAGGTTTTGATATACTTGTGTTTATCCCTATGCTTACGTCAAGGCTGCCCTTACTCACGCATAAGCCGCTTATGTTCATGTTAATGGCATATGCGAGCGTTGCTAAAGTGAACCAGGCCAAAAATGCCTGTTGGTTAAAATTTGTGTAAGTCTTTGAAACGCCCAACATTTGCTGATCTTTCATTTTTTTTGTAACTAATTCAAAACCACAGCGTGCGTTGAGTGAAGAAGATGAAGAACTTAATAGAGCTTTGCAGCTAAGCTTACAAGGTAGGGAGACACTATGTACTTCAGAATTTAAGTTTACTTCATTTGAAAAACCGAAAGTAAATGTCTTTATTGTTGAAGTATACTAAGCTGGTGTAGCTACATGTTCTCACTCAAAGCTCCATATGGCGAGACTGCCCCGAGGCTCCAACCCATTTTATTTACCATTTTTGACAGAAAAGAAAACCCTTGTGTAAACCCTCCATTGAAAAATGACACCCCTTTGACATACCTACTTAATAAGAATACTTAACTACAAAGTGGAAGTCTTTTAGTCACTGCTGTGTAGTATTTAACAAATTTAAATGTTATAGCCATAATGTTGGTATTTTCGAAACATTTTAATATACTTCCCTCCCTTTGATATACGTAAATCCTGAAAAAAAGGTACAGAGCCTTTCTGTATAGGCCATTATTGGGAGTTCCCCTTTCGGGTAGTTGATGGTATTACAGTTACAATATAGAACCCTTCATAACCTGGTGTTCTAGTTTAGAAAGGGTCAATTTACATTTTTTTTAGATGGGTTCACTGAAAATGCTCTGTGACAGGGCTTGATAGGTCCTTTTACGTCAGCAACTGTTAATTTGTTTATTTACATTAGTTGCTGATTGATTGATTGATTGATTTTTGAAGAATTTGAAGAAAAATGTCCTCCAGAAGATCAAGTAGCTTCTCCAAGAAGCGTGAATGTTGCAGAAACTGAGAACTCCTCATATTATTCTACTATTCAGGTATTTATTAAAGTACTATTATCACTGTAAAGTCGCTTTCCATTTTCAGTGACCAGTAAAGTCAACTTCAACTTAATAAACATAATTAAGTAGCATAATAGTAATAGAAGAGGGAAGTGATGAGTTACAGTGTTGGTTAGCACATCCTGTGGCACGAAATTTTTGCGGGAGTTTATTTTTGCGGATTGGCGATTTTTTGTGTTTTGCGGGAACTAATTTTTTCGATTAGGACAAATTGTTTTTTCTTAATTTTTGCGGTTTTCAGAAAGTACCCAGTACCCAGCGTTGATAATATTTTCGTTGTTGTTAAGTACGTGCAATAGAAATACATTTTTTAAAAAACAATACTTTGGTATAGTTACCCTATTTAACACCATTACTTCATTGTATACCGTTTTGTTTAGAGGCAAGTTGTAATTGAACAGACACGATTTCTTAGTACTGTATTCTTGTGTAGCGAATTTAAGTTAGAGAATATTTACTCGGGAGTAATTTTTGCGGGAAAATGTTTGTGGTAATTTTCGTGTCACACGGTATCTAGAAAGAGCAAGATGAAAAATGTTTACTCGCTAAAAACCAGCCTGTTGGTACAAATTGATGGGTAGGTAAAAGCACTGTTACGCTCTGATGAGTCCATAGAAATAAGCCATTTCGCCTTTTTTGAGTTTTTGCTAGCTTCAAAATGGGAAATTTCACCATTCTGGCACTTCGATGTCACAGAGACATTTCAAAATTGTTGTGGTTTTTCTCTTGTGAATTTTAGGATAACGAAAGTGAACTTTCAACACATTCTTATCGACTTATTAGTATTGTCAGCCATCTTGGTACAAGTTCTACTTCAGGTTAGTCAGTCCAACCTTTTCATTGCATCCACTGTTGAGTTCTGTTCAGTTTCTTTCATTTGAGTGGCAAAGCTTTAAGACTGATTTCATTTATGTAGTCAACCCTTTAAAAAACCTTGTACAGAATAATAAACAGACCTACAGACTGCTCAGTAGCTTTCATTTGAATGGTCACACTTAAGGATTCCATCCACAGACTCAAAAGATAGAACAACCTTGTACAGCATAATAAACAGTACCACAGGAAAGTACTGCTCAGTAGCTTTCATTTGAATGGTCACACTTTAGGATTTCATCCACAGACTCAAAAGTTAGAACCACCTTGTACAGCATAATAAACAGTACCACAGGAAAGTACTGCTCAGTAGCTTTCATTTGAATGGTCACACTACAGGATTTCATCCTCAGACTCAAAAGTTAGAACCGCCTTGTACAGCATAATAAACAGTACCACAGGAAATTACTGCTCAGTAGCTTTCATTTGAATGGTCACACGTTAGGATTTCATCCACGGACTCAAAAGGTAGAACCACCTTGTAAATTCCAAGGGCTTTTAAAAAATTTTCAATTTAGTATAGATTAATGTCCTAAAGTTTAAGTCCCAATCTGTATCGATTTAAGAGATTACGAGATCGTATTGAGGTATCAGGTTAAAAACTTAGAGCTGTAATGTCAACAATGTATTTCCTTTATTGATCCAGGGCACTATATCTCAGATGTTTATGACTGCAAAACTAAGAATTGGACCAGTTATGATGATTCTACTGCCACAAAGGTAAGGGTACGGAACGCACCAATCACATTCAGAGTCTTCATAACCAATAGCATCTTGTCCTTACTGACAGATGGCCAAAAATATCCACAGGTAGGCCAAGCTCACAATAAATCATACGGCAACAATTAAGACGCTGTATAACAAGTTTTGTAAGCAGAATCTGCATTAAATTACGCTTCGAAGCTTACTGGTAGCGTTTTCTCATAGTTGTTTGTTTGCTGGCTGTGTTTTAGGCCTGTTTCGTTGAAATGCCGAGAGCCCGTGAACAACACTGACCCTACCTAGCTAATCATTACTCATACAGCAAAATCTATAGAAATTGAGCTTGGGCTACCTGTGTAACATCGCGACCTAATTGACCAATCAGGTCAATAACCAGAGTTCAATACTATCAACCGATGTGATACAACTCACTTTGAATTTGACTATTAGGGCTAGGGATGACTAACATACAGGTTGTGGAAACGTCAGTCACTGTCACCAACAGTCCTATTCAGGACTAAACTCACCCAGACAATCATATGTCACCTACTTATGACACGATTTTTTTTCTACCAAACAGGGGGAGGGTCTGGGGGTCCTCCCCCCCATCAGAACTGACGCTTGTTTGAGACTGAAATTCTTACATCGACAGGATCGTATATCACTTGTCTTTTGAACCGACAGTACACGGTAAGGGGCCAAGGAATTATAACTTGCAACCGCGACTGGTGGGAGGGGGTGTGGGGTGAAGTAATTTGCTACAAAAAAGTTCAACAGTCCTTTCCGAACCAAAGTTTATATCTCCCCCCGCCCTCCCGCCCCACTCCCAATCAAAAATTCCTGGATCCGCCCCTGCAAAATCATCTGTAGTGCTCCTCTACTTTTTCCAATGTTGTTTCACCTGTCAATGTATTTTCATGTCTACAGGTTGCAGAGCATGGTGTTCGTTACAAAAGGCAGCAAAGTGGCTACATCTTTTTTTATTTGTACAAGTAAGTAGAATTGCTTGTCATTCAAATCCTGTAAACCCTCGGTTACTTCTCTTGTCTTAGCCTTTTTATATGGTTCTCTTTTAATAGACCTTTTTACCGATACGGCGGCCATATTGAGTAAGTTAGATTTAAGGAGTATTATGGGATGCCCAGATGGGCATTAGCACATTACGTTTAGTATTTACGAGCGCCTTTCGGGGCATTTTTTGTTAAAGTTTTGAATAAGATTGTAATGTGAAAAACGATCGTTGTGCCTTGTTAGGATGTAATAATGATCGCCTTTTTCCCGAGAAATATGTATAGGTAATAGCATGATTTGTAGTGATATTTGGCATAAATACCACAAGTGATATTTGAGACAATTTGAAATATCACGAGTGGTATTTATGCCAAATATCATGTACAAATCATGCTATTAATTGTTTATACTACTACCCGCAAAAGGTTTGTAGTTTTCACATGTAGGTATTTCAAATTAAGCTGAAATACCGCTGCTTTAAGCCAATCAAATTGCAGAAATTTCTCATGTAGTGGTATAAACAGGGAAAGCCTATTGTAATACTAAACGTGTACAACGGATCTTGCTCATGTCCCCCCGGGGCATCCCAGAATACTCCTTTAATCGAATTAATTCAATATGGCCGCCGTATCGGTAAAAAGGCCTGTTGCGCACTTCTTGAGTACTTACAGGTGTATCCCATTGTTTCTCACCCTCTCAATTCCTATCCTGTCTCTTGGCTGTTCTTAAAGCTAGGATCTTTTTATTTCACCATTCTTATGTAATCTTACAACGGGGTATAGAAAGGTATTATCGAGATTTGGTCGAAGTACAGTGCGCAATTCGGGAAGACGACAAATTTCTTGACCGGATGTGGAATTTTGTGAACTTAAACTGAAATGGTTGATCCTTGTATAGCTTTAGATTAGTTGCCATGGATAACTGATAATTGTTTTTGAAGTTAAAAATCATCATCTTTCTTAACAAAGTCATTATCATTACTACTATGTATCTCCTCTGGGAAAACAATTAAGCTCGTGTTACTTAAAGAATATAACATTTTAAAGTGAGAAGATTTAAGTTGTTTGGGATTTTGCCGAATGGTTCAATTAATTCTTTGTTTGTTTTTTTTTTTCACAGACAGTGCGTAGATGCCATAGAAAATTCAGCTTCAGTCAAGGAGAAAAAATGAAGAAGAGATGAGTTTGTATTTTTGTAAAGAGACTTCATGAACAATGTCACATTCATCAAGATTGTAGAAAATTCACGGACACACTTCTACTACTCAAGACCCTCAGACGTTTTTACAAGTGTAGCGTGAAGTTTTTCAGACACGTTTCATCACAGCGTATATTTTCATTACTTATAGTGGTTGTTATTAATTATTACCAGGAGTATTTTTTAAATGAGATAGACAATTGGTTATTTAATTACTGGTATAGGGAAAAATCAAATTGAATGCCTTCTATAACAGGCATCACCAATTACTGTGAAACCTTATAGAAACCATTCCTTGTAATTTCTTGTTCTTTGTCACTTGACGTCAGCACAAAAGCTTCCCCATCGTCCCTAGCGCGCTATCCTCCCTCTCCCCGGGAGAGAGGCAGACTGGTACCCAGCCCTCACTCATGTATTCCTCTCTATTGGCGATGAAATCTGGGAAGGTGTTAATAAAATTCGCATTTTTCTTCCTTACTTCCCATACGCAACCTTAACTCACTGAACACTTCCTATCAATCAGAGCGCGAACAAGAGAAGAGACTGGGTATAAGTCAAGGAGAGATGGGAAGCGCCCTGTTAGATGCGTGTCATTTCAAGATAGTTTTTACACAAAAAAGATTCGTAGTCAACAGGTGCTAGAACGTCGTTTTGTATACTTACCTTGCTGGAAATATTATTCAAGCTAAATGTAAATAGCCGTCAGTCAAAAGAAGACCAGACTGAAAAGAAATTATAGGGTTTGAAATTGTACCCGTATGATTAAATAGATTATTCAAATATAATATTGTTACAAACTTGTGTGATCAATATTTGTATTGAAACCGATTTAGTTTACTTTGATCCTCTTGTAGTATATTTACCGTCCCTTATTTTTCCGTGAGATCGTCCAGATCGAGCAGTTAATGTAATGGGCAGCCATTTTGTTTTCAAGAGTATCAGTGCATATGAAACACAGATGGCTGATATATCAAATTCAAGAAAACTAAGCCGGCAGAAATTTCATAACTACCTCGCGCTTGAATTTACTGCTTATTACTCCTTCGGGAATGCAGAATGAGACAGGGAAATCTACAAGTACTAACGAATGCAACTTTCGAATATTATAAAATTTATTATGGAATCTTGGGTTACGCTTGTACCTGGCTTGACTGTGAAGGAGTTTTGTTACACACAGGGTCGGGAAATCGGGCATTTTTGAACTATTACGCCTTTTGCTGTTCTTTACGAGAAAATCATACGCAATCATTTGCGCCAAGATACATTCATCAGCTCGAAAAAACGAACTTTTGCGCATAATCAGATTCAATAACGACTTTTGAATGCAAAAATTGTCATTGAATCTGATTTACGCTTAGTGTTCATTTTGTCGTTCTAATAAATCATTATAACTCTCTTCGCGAGGCGCTTCGCGCCTCCCTTCGCTCAGAATTAAACAAAAGATGCAAGGTTTGTTTTTACAGTCGGGAATACTTGTTATTATTTTACCAATATTTCGGAAGGCACGACCTTCCTTCTTCAGGGTTTTACATACAATGATAAGGTTAAGCTAAGAGTAATACGATACTATCAATGATCAAAGCTAATCGACAAAAGATCCACAACGATCCAAAATCAGCCGAAACAAGTTTCGCCCTCTTAGGAGCGTCGGTGCTTTAGGAGCGAAGATAGCCTCCCACCCTCTCAGTGGGGCAGTAACGCGTGACGAACCCCCTGAGAACGTCTGGGTGGAAAGCTGGA
This sequence comes from Porites divaricata, assembly GCA_038088405.1. NCBI lineage: Eukaryota > Metazoa > Cnidaria > Anthozoa > Scleractinia > Poritidae > Porites > Porites divaricata. Next base: position 6,100,349 of record JBBMOI010000011.1, read on the forward strand.
GCGAAGGATGATCTGTAAGGTCTTTTTAAACAAAAAAGACTTCAAAAGAAATGGTTAACAGGTTAAACCTGGGTTTGTTTGTTTATCAATATTTTTAGATTTAGTAAAGCATTCGATACCGTCAATCATTCTATTTTATTATCAAAGCTATTGTCCTATGGCATTCAAAAACCTCATATCGACTGGTTCAAATCGTATCTTAATAAAAGAAAGCAGAGAGTTTTTGTAAATGGTAACATTTCTGACACCATGCCAGTTACTTCTGGTATACCCCAAGGATCAATCTTAGGACCATTGTTATTCTTGATATATATAAACGACTTTACTCAATCTTCTGATTTTTTCTCTATGAGACTATTTGCAGACGATACCTCTTTAACAGCTTCAGCTAAAAATATAGATGAACTCTTATTTGAGATAAATAAAGAACTACCTAATATTTATGACTGGCTATGTGCAAATAAATTAACCTTACATCTAAGAAAAACTAAATATCTTATCTTTCAACCTCGTCAGAAAGTAGATTATAATTTATTGTTTCCGCTATCGATAGCTGGACAATGCTTAGAGCAAGTATCCAAAATTAAATACTTAGGTATCTATATTGACAGCCACCTATCCTGGCATGACCATATCGACTATGTGTGTGATAGAGTCAGCAAGAGTATTAATATTATGACAAAGATAAAAAGTTATCTACTAGGTAATCAATGCTTAACTAGTATCTACTATTCTCTTGTTTACCCATGTCTCATATATATATGGTAGCTTATTGTGGGGAAATAATTATGATAATCCATTATCACAGCTCATACGTCTGCAAAATAAAGCAGTTAGAATAATGAATGACGTTCCTTTACGAGATCATATCACTCCTCATTATGTTCATCTAGGTCTATTAAAATTTCGTGATATTGTTAAAATGTACAATTGTTTGTTTTTATATGACTATGTCTCTGATGATAAGCCGTGTAATTTTCCATTATTACTTGTATCTGAGCAACATGATTATTTTACACGAAGTGCATCTGCCCAGCAATTACAGATTCCCCACTCAAGAATTAATATTCGAAAGTTCTGCCCCACCGTCATTGGTAGATACTATTGGAATGATCTCCCCCTTCATATTCGCAATAAATCATCAAAAATCCTGTTCAAAAAGGCACTTAAAATATATTATCTTGCTCAGTATTGACTTGTGTGTGTGTGTGTGTGTATGTGCGTGTTTGTGTTTTTTTTTTGTGAAAAACAAAACTACAAAAGAATAAAGTCAATCTTGTTAAAGGGCCATGATTAGTTCACTATAATGTGCCCTTCTCCATTCTAGTTTTCTTCTTTTATTATTATTATTATTATTATTATTATGTGCACGTAGTTTAAGCAACTATTGTATTATTGAATTTATACTACTACATGAGAAATTTCTGCAATTTGATTGGCTTAGAGCAGTGGTATTTCAGCTTAATTTGAAATACCTACATGTGAAAATTACAACCTTTTGGGGGTAGTAGTATAAACAAATAATAGCATGATTTGTACGTGATATTTAGCATAAATATCACTCGTGGTATTTATCCCAAATATCACTACTAATCATGCTATTACCTATACACAATTACTGTATTACTGTACAGTTAATGTATTATTATTGTACAACTAATGTATTAAAGGATGGAGTAAAATAATAATAATAATAATAATAAACAAAAACGGCTGTCTGCTCACTCCCATGGGTGCTGCATGCATTTTTCTGACTGCAGGACTGAAAATAGAGTTCGCAAAAATAGGGGAAAAAAAAGTGGAAAATACAGTGTCGAGGTCAGTCTCGCTCTCTAGCTCTCTGCTAATCATAAACCAGCCCCGAGATCCTCCATTCCCCATTATACGGAGATTCGTATTAGATTAATTGTAGGAAAAAACTATTAAAGTTGCGATGTCGGTGTTTGGCCACTTTTTTTGCGGTGATGCGATGTTTGTTATTTTTTTTCTGCCCAGTGTTGCGGTTTGGCAGGAGGGTGTGGACAGTCCCCCAATGTCCTCCTCCTCATATGTATCACTGGTTTTACTCAGTTGAGGTACTCGTCTTTATTACAAGTTAAATTACTATTTGTTTCATCCATAAATGGTTTGATTTCATGAACAAGACACTACAGTCAGGGACATAAACATTTCCTTTTTCCACGTTTACGAGTACTCGAGAAGCGCGCGAAAGCTCGCGCGCGAGGCTCACGCGCCAATTAAGACTGGGTTCCACAAAGAAACCAATATGGCGTCTTACATATCAACAAAACACGTGTGTGGAAAAATTGGACCCAAAGTGAGATTTTTAGACTTCAGTAACTCGAATTTGATCTCCATCGGTTCTTTAATTTATTCATTAACACTTGGATTTATTCATGGCATAAAAATTCATGGATGTAGGATTGCAGAAGTGGTGAAAAATCCGGCACATGTCCTTTTAGGTAGGCTTATGTTTGTAGAAAGCTTAACTTTAGGTTTAAGGGTGTTCGCAGAAATTGTTCTTCTCATAAGCAATAAATATTTAGGTAATGGTACTAAAAGGACCAAGCTTATGTGTTAAATCATCAAGTTTAACCGGGTCATCCTCGGTGTAAAAACCTGTGAAATTTTTCTTTATTTTCTGGCTATTATTTTCAAGTGGCTTTTTTGTATTTATTGTTTTTCGTCACTTGTGAGTTTCACAGGTTTTTAAACAGAGTACGAACCTTTTAAGCATCTCTTTAGTCTGGTACAAATTATGGTGAAAACATCCCACCCTTTGTTCAGTCTGTTATGGAGGTAACTGGTCAGTATAAAACGAGGAATGCGGACTGTGGACCACGGATTGCGGACTGGGTATAAAACATGGACTTGGTATACAATGAGGACTAGAAACTATGGACTGAGTATAATACATGGACTTGGTATAAAACGCCAACTATGGACTGTGTATATAAAAACAGCATTAGAGAGGTAAAATTGAGAGAAAAGGATAGTGGACTTAGCATAAAAAGCTCCTTATGTCACACACAAACATTACTTTGGCTGGTCAAACAGTCTGTTCTCTCCAGCGTCAGGATCATGTGGAGAAGGAAAGCATACTTCATGTGCAAGGAAGGTTAGCAGCTTCATGCACCCTGCATTCCCGTTCTGAGTGAATATATTAAGAGCATCAGTTCCACAAAGATCCACCTTCAATACTGCTTTATTTTGAACAAAATAAGATGTGATTTACTGCAGTTAAGTTTTCTAATCCACATTATTACAGTATTGTTTAAAAAGTTGTATCAATAAACATGTACTGTACATGTAAGTTAATATTTATCAATATTTGGACTGCATTGTGTCACATAATTTTGGGAATCTTGATGAAGAGGAATAACAGTCCATGTTAACCTTAATGACAACATACATTGTCATACAATGGCCATTTTTATACTAGAGGACGCATTATCCGTCCAGACGGATAATGCGTCTATGGCCGTTTTTATACTAAGGACGCATTATCTGACTGGACGAACTTGGGCAAAGATTTGAAGTTCGTCTGGTTATGCGTCTCGAGTGTAAAGACGGGCACGAGATGCATTATGCGTCTGGACGAACTTTCCTTCGAAATACGTCTTGAAGGACGCATTACGAAAGTTAGTTCGTCTGGACGCATAATGCGTCTCGTGCCCGTCTTTATACTAGAGACGCATAACCCAGACGAACTACAAAACATTTGCCCAAGTTCATCCATTCGGATAATGTGTCCTTAGTATAAAAACGGCCAATCAAAACACAAGACCAGCAAGAAAAGGCAACTCTGAAGACGAGGTAAACAACTCTCCTAACCTCATTACAGTAATACACTGTGTACATAATTAGACCACACATTATAACACTGGCCACTGTTTTCCCAGTGAAATGACGTCTGAGGAATGACTGCATAAAATCCCTACTGATGATGCCTCACTACCCAGATCTGGCTTGTGCTTCTGATTGGTTAAGGTTAATTCTCTCTTAGTGATGGGAATTGGCTGAGATTTAATCATCAATCTTCGGAAATAATCGGATTAACCCAACTGATCAATCATTGATTACAGGGTGTCCCAAAAGTTCGTTCCTTTAATTTCATGCACTATAACTTTTGATCAAAACTTTATTTTTACATGAAATTTCTAGACGATGTTTATTTCTCTATCAAGTACATGTATTCAGAATTTCAGTAACTGGCATGCCCTTTTTATTTTTTATCACAATCTGTAGCCATTGCAGCATGAAGTGGGATACAGCGTGTTAATGATCAATTTTGATCTTTTTTTTCACCTGGTGCGCAGGATGCAGTTCAACCCCCAAACAATATGAGAAAATTACTGAATGTTGGAAGTACATGTAATCAGTCTGTTAGTCAGTCAAAGCTTCAGGAAGTCAATCCAACAGTCATACAGTCAGTCAGTCAATCATTCAATTAATCATTCATTCAATTAAGGGAGGGCTCATAGTTGCCAACGAGCTATCTGAGCGAAGACGCAAGGATGGCGAGGCAACAGCAGAATAGAGTCGCGCAAGAAAATTCTTGATCAAGCTTCAAAAAGAGTAACCTGTAATTCGTAACCCGTAACCTGATGTCATGACCAATTGTGTGACAGTTGTCAACCAATCAAAAGGTGGTACCTGGCGCATGGGCGTGAATGTGGTACGCTTTTAAAAATGCAAAATTTCAAGCTTCCTGTGTTTATTTTACTAGATTTATTTGTCAAACCTGGCCCTGGCAGTCAAAAAACATGACTACTTGATTAATTGTATTAATATTTTAGGGGCCATTTATGTAATTTTTAACAAAGAGAAGCTTGTTAAACAACAAAAGTGTTCCATGTGAAAAAAGCAATTCTCACCACACTAAAAAGGATCAGATTACACGAGGAGAGGAAAGCTGGATACCAAGAATACAGTTGCTTCTGTTGGAAAATCTGATGTTGGGGAAAAATTCTAAATAGCAAACGAAAAAATAAGAAAAAAAATTACAAGCCTAAAGGGAATGACAGAGGAAAAGAAAACAATGCCATCTTTTTTTTTTGAAACATGACTGAGTTATGAAATGAAAATAAAATACCGACGTGCCGTACATCATATGTTCTAGGAAACTTTTCAAACAGCAGCCAGCAAATCATTTTAAGTTTGAATCAGGTAAGAAAAAACCTTGAGAAATTGGAAAGGAGGTTTAAATGATTAAACTGCACAAATATTTATCTACAAAGTGAAACCGAAACCAACAGTAATTTTGTAACTGGACTGGTAAGAGAAACGATCGTTCTTATTTCCCACTAAATATTGTCGATTGCTTCCTCTGCAAAGCTAATTTAGTTCTTTCAAAAAAGATCCCTCATGACACTTCAAACTTTTTACATAGCAGGTTCGTAAAGCCACGGGGGTCTTGAGGACCGACTCTTCTCCGGAACCTTGATACATGCATAACACCTTTTCATTCACAGTAAAGAAAATAATTCTTGCAAAAGGAAGGGACCAAGAAACCGTCAAACGTTGGAAAAAAGGAATTGCGTTCCTATGGAAAACGCACATGATTTGCTCGTTGGCACTCTATAGATGGGCATACCTAGTGTTGTTAAAATAATATAGATGGGGGAACTAGAATCATTTTAGATTTAGTTTTTCCTTTGCATTGACTCTAAGCCACCACCACATTCAGTTATAATCTTGAATGGTGTGATTTTTGTTCCGGCCCCCTCATTCCATCTCCCATAAATGTGCACAAAATACCATGACCCAACCCTCCCCCCTCCACGTCCTTCACCTTCCTCCACTGTTATGTTGCAGTACATTTTCCTGATATAGAAATGTTTTCAAATTCACAAATACAGTAGAGTGCATTAACCTTCAAAAAGGTAGTCTACAAAAATAGTAAACTACAGGGTGTCCCAAAAGTTCATTCCTCTACTTCATAAGTCTGTATTTCAGTACGATTGGACTTGGTAAGCAAATCATTTCAACAAAAGTTGTGTCTTTCAATATAATTCACTATTTTCCTACTTGTTGTGCCATCTTTTGACTCGAATATTCGATCTGTATACTTCCGCACCAAAGGTGCGTGTGAGCGAGTATATGTTCCAGCCACATATTTTTTGTATTTCATAGCCCGACTTGCTCAAACTCCTTTCTTGTTTTTTTGTGAATATCCCCCCTTAACGCAAAAATGTTCAGCTGCGTGAGAGCATAAGGTTGTATACTTCCATTTACTGGCTTATCTAAGGTAAGGTAAGGTAATTTATTTTACGTCAAAAACACGGGGAGTGGTTGCCCAAGTCTCCCGAGCCAGGGGCTCATGATAGAAGTAATAGAATCTGTTGTAGAAATTGCTAAAAACTGGAAGAATCCGAATGTTGGGTGGTAGAATGATCATGGAGAAATGAAGGTTTTGAAGGCAAGAAACTAATGGAAGACCAAAAGCCCTGAATAAAGTAGCTAAAAATATTAATAGTTTTAAAGAAGGCTAGATACAAAATAAGAGACTTGACAAGGAAGCTCAGTCTCACATAGTTAGCAAGGCAAATAGCAGGGTCATTAAAAGCTGTTTAAAATGTTTAAAATAATTATTAGAGACCCCTAAGGTGGCAAAAAAACCTCTGCTTAGTCTGCCAATTTAAATGCCCAGCTCTTTTCAGATTTGTAAAGAAGTACAAAATCCTTACTGTGGAAGGGTGCCAGGATTATTATCTTTTTTGGACGAATGCCCAAAATATATTTTTTTTCAGCTGCCTAAACTGAACAAAATTTATGTTGTGTGGGGGTTGAACTGGCTCCTGCACACCAGGTGATAAAAAAGCTCAAAATGGATCATGTGGGTCTATAAAATTATGCTGTAGGGTGATGAATGGTCCATTAAAATTTTTAACTGCTCGCAAAATATTACCTTTGCTTGATTTGCTCGCAAAGTTTAAACGAGTGTTCGCAAACTCATGATGGCTACACATGCACAGCTATGACAATTAAGCTACAGTAAATGAGTATTAAGAACAATCAGTGTGTAAATTATGGCAAACATGTAAACTTCTATGATAATGAAACTATTCAAATCTTCTAGACTTACAGCTGTTAATAATATACTTTTTCAGACTGATTTTAAAGTAGAAAGGGTTCATACAGAGTCTGACAAAGTCTTGAAATTTGCCCAGCAATTTTCCAGACCTTGGAAATGTCTGAAAAATAGAGAAAAAGTCGGGAAAAAATTGTAAAAAGTATTTTTGAAAGCTACAATAAGTGTTGTTTTGGAAAAAGTCTGGAAAAAATCTTGAATTTTTTTATATCCAAAAATCTGTACTATCTCTGGAAAGAGAGATTGAGTTACAAATGTCATTATCTAACCCTAAACCCTTTCACATATCCAGTTTAGAATGCTGCATCCCTTAATAAATAGACTGCCTTTAAAATATGAATAATTTGCTAAACAAGAAAGTTTTCTTGTCTTTTTCACTGCCAGGGTTGTCTTATGCAAGTTCTAACCTTAAAAAAGTTGCAATATGTTAACTTAATTTTTGTCAATGTGATTTTCTTCCAGTGATTGACTGCACTGTGTTACATATTTTGGAATCTTGATTTAGAGGAATAGCAAGGCAAGCTGCAAGGTAATGTAATACAATCAGAAAACAAGATCAGCAAGAAAAGGCAGCTCTGAGGACCAGGTAAACGACTCTTCTAATTTCTTTTTTACAGTTATATGTGTTACATATCATATTTACTTGATTAAATGCAACCTTGATAAAATGCCAGAGAGAAGGATGGAGGCGTACAATGTACACATGTAAGGGGGGTATGAACACGGCAAAACCGCACAGAAATACGTTTAAACAGCACACAGAATAACAGAGAAAAATGCAATCCGTATTAAAATTCCCCCAAATTTCCAAGTACTGCAAACTGCTTGGTTTTGTAAAACCGCAATACCACAACTTAAAGTAAAAATTCTCGCAAAACTACATCAAAAATCAAGCAAAATTCTCACTTAATTACTGATTTTCTGTGATCTCTGTTAAAGCATTAATCTTTTTATTCCAGCTAAATAACTTTTCAAATAAGATTTTTTTTGCCTCTCTGCGCTTCCATAAATGATCTCACACATACACCTTCCTTCCACATTGCCATATCTTCGTCCATGCCTTCCTCCTGCCCCAACCTATGGATGTTGCTGCTGTTATTCCAATCTCTTGAGCTTGGTTTCATTTTGGATACGAGAGGCGCAACGATGATGATCCTGAAAATTGACTCACCAACGTTTCCTTTGATTATGTTCATTATTCATGGAAAGAGTTGAAAAATGAAGGGTCTCCCAGAGCCAGTTGGAAGAATCGTGAAAACATCTTAGCCTCGGCGAATGAGATTCAAGCAAATTTTCTGTTCTTCACAAAAAGATTCCACCTACAGGAAATGCTCAGTTGCATTGTTTATAGTAGCTTTGATGTCTGAGTGATTCGATAAGGAGATGTGTGTCTCTCCCTCCATATCCCATTCCTCATCAATGTCACCAGTGCTCGAGTGTTAACAGAAGGTGTCATAATTGACCAATAAGAGGGTATTCTGGAATCCAGTATACCGGAAAGACCCTTTCTTAACAATGTTTACAGGCGTTCTTTCATGCTCGACTGTTTAAGGGTTCATATTTTAGGGCCTGTTTACATGGCGGTGGGGGATCCCTGGTAGGTGAGGTAACCCGCTTAGGTGGGATAACCCGCCTGTCCATATAATCTCTCATTTTAATGTGATCATGTGTACATGTTAGGTGGGGTAACCTGCCACATGTTATCTCACCTATCCGGGGTCCCCCACCTTCATGTAAACAGGTCCTTAGTGTGGCTGCTGGTTCAAGACCTTTCTGACCCAATTCTGGTATTGGAACAGCACAACGTACTACATGAATTACATTGTATGTTTCACCGGCTTCAAATTGAAGTATTTAAGCAATAGAAAACGTTTTCCGTGTTTGCATAGGCTGATATAAACACGAGAGGGGTTGGGAGAATTCTCGACAGTTATGCAAACCCTCGACTTCGTCTCGGGTTTGCATAACTGTCGAGAATTCTCCCAACCCCTCTCGTGTTTATATCAGGATATGCAAACACAGGAAAAAAGTTTTCCATTGCTTTTATAAAATATCTTTCCTCAGAAAAAAGCAAAACTCTCTTGTTTAAAGCATTGATTAAAAGAGAAATTCTTACCAGTCGCGAAGTCTTGTACACGACACTTGTATGCGTAATCAGTCTTTGTTTTGCAAAAAAGATGCTTTCCAAAATACGGGTTTTTCTCGCTTAGAATGTCAGCTTAAGCGAAAAAAGATTGACACACCTCCTTTGTAACGATTTTCCAAGTTTCAGATGACGAAGGAATGGGTAAATAAAGTAAACTTGTCGAGTTTTGAACTCGAAAACTTTTTCAAATTTGTGCTTGCGTGATTAGCGTGCGAAAAACAAAACATCTTGACGTCAAACCATGTTTACATACTCTCATGCAAACACTCCTCTCGGCCAATCAGAGCGCGCGTACTATCTTAGTTATTTTATAAATAAATTACTGATACTTTTCAAAGGTCTACAAATGAAGCGTTTATAATGGTATTAGATATTGACTTTAACTTGGAAGTATGCGACATAATTGTGTTTTCAGACGTTTGAACAAGAGCTGATTTTTGTAGTTGTACTGAGTAAATTAATTCCATAAACATGCTTTATTCTCTCTCGTACAATGTTCAACAGACCTTTAAATTCACGTTCAAAGGCAACTTAAGTGCAACCATACCTGATACATGTTTGCGGTCATAACAGTAACTAAAATGTATTTAATTCACCCAGTGGCTAAGTAAAGATGTGTCACTTTTGCATTAGCGAATAAACTGAATGTAGCCAGTTGACGAAATAATTAGAGGTTGTTTTGTGTGGAATAACATGAGATGAGTAGAAATTAGTATTTCGGCAATTTGACAATTCTGTTGGAGTAAATTAATAATGTTAGGGTATAAATCATAACATTGAATGATGCATAATTTTATTGCAGATGTTAGAAAAGGAGGTGATTTGTTAAAATCGTTTGAGCAAAGTGATCTCTTAAACAATATGTGTCCTTTCACGTACAAATAATTGTAAAAAGGGCAAAGTCCAACATCTCCACATGCAAATTGTGTGCATGAGTTAACTGTATTTTTATAACCCTGTTTACTAGATTACTTAGTTTGATCACAAAATTTGTGATAACTAAAAGTCCCTCATGTACCAACTCTGAAAGACCAACACTTTCTCGTGCTGGCTATGTGACTGTGCATCTCATGCTGATTGGCTTTTCACAGTAATAATAGTGACTAAACGTATGAAGACCTGTTTCATTTTAGAACCAATAGGCAATAGCTTTTAAAACCTGAAGAATTAAGTCATCAGAGTTAAATACTCATTGAGTAGAATCGCATGTGAACACCTTGTGAATTATAATGATGCAATAATCTACCACAATGATAAAAATCGTGATATTTTGTTACTATTCGAAATTCAATGAGCCACATTTTCTTGAGAAACTCCGAAGAAACCTTTGAGTTTTCCTTCTAATAAGCATTTGGTAAGTTGATATTTATTGTACTTAAATAATTTGCTTAACTTGCAGAAAAGAATTATTTTGTGGGGTCTTCATTTAATATTGTAGGTTAGGTGAGATTTTCAAAAATCCTTTATATTTATATGCATGTAGTCTGACATTTTTCAGTCATGATAAATTGGAAGTAATTTTTTGATTGTCAAAAGAAAATTAATTAATACCACTTCACAGGTAATTAGTCCAATGTGTGCGTGCAACCATTGTACAAACACTGAGGCCATTGGGAAATGACTATAATTTACCAGCATTTTTGGGACTCAGGTTTCATTGAATAAATCACTTCGGATCCATACAAAGGATCTTTAATTAGCAAGTCATTCCTAGACCCATGTTTGTATAACCACTTAACAATAAGGTTTAAAGCTTTCATCACAAGATTCTATTGAGCAGTGGTTTTGTTTAACACAACATCTTAGTAGTAGCTTATGACTGCAGCAATAGGAGTCAAACAATCTCATAAAGCTTGGGAAAGGTTAGGGTCACATTTCAAGGACAGGTTTTTGTTTCGTTATTTTGAGCAGTACATCAGTCTGACAATTAAGGGGGAAGGACACTTGTGAGGTTGCTGTTGGAAGGTTGCTATGGTTACATCCTTGTGCCTTCCTTGATAACTAGAAACATCCTTGCCATCAGTTTTCTAGACACCAGTTCCCGTGCTCATCTATTAGTGATGAATTTTAATAATCAACCAATGGGTTATATCAGATGTTATGCTTATTTTCTGAAATATCCTTCTTTCCCCTGGAGATTTTAGTAGGAGGATGTGGGTCTGTGGGAGGATTTTACAGGGAAATTACACACTCATAGAATCATTTAGACTATTACATCCAGGAACCCAGTGCCATATTGTTCATTTGAAACACGAGTGGTCACATCAAGTTGCAACTTCATAATTTTTGCCTCTTCAAACTTTGCTAAATTAACTTTATTTCATATTATGGCTGATGATAGACATAAGTGTTATGCATTTCCTGAGCAACAGGAGAATAAAACCCTAAAATAGAAAATATTTCATGGGAAGTCTTCAAAAATTCAAGTTGCAACTGGAAAAAAAAAGTAGCCAGATATTAGTGTCTATGATCCCTCGCTTACCGGAAAGAAAAAACAAAAGAAAATGTCAGATTTCTGGCCTAAAAGGGGGTCATGGTCGCTTCTGAGAAAGTTTTGAAACAGTATTTGACTGCGAAGCAAAACAGTTATTTAGAAAGTGGTTGCTTACGGGAGGTGGTCGCTATGTGAGGGTTGACTGTATGTTATAATGTCATATTATAGTATAGAAAGCCTGTTTTCTCTCCAGAACATCATCAAACAGTAAAATAAACTATTTGCTAGGTCTATTTTTAGGAAAAAACAAACTCAGAAGAAAGTTATGTCAAATTTTTAACCAACATAATGGGTTATAAACCCCTTTAAAAAAAGACTATATTGAAATGATATTTTTTGCCTACAGTGTATTCTTTACTTATATTTAAAAGGACAGATGGAAAATTGCTGTTGCACAAAATATCTAAGGTCTAAAAATTAAAAAATCAAAAAACTGTAACTGTTCATCAGTAGGATGACTAAAATGTGTGCAATTCCACAATTGATTTTGGCTCCATTAAATCCTATACCAATCGTAGAACATTTTAGGGCGAGCCACCCACAATGTGAGCACAGTTACTGAAAGATATATGAATAGGAAGACAACCAAAGAAATGTAATGCATTAAAGAATGAACTAAATATACACTAATTAGGTAATAAAAGAAAGCATGTGCCATTTAAATAATGCACATTAATATATCCTACACTAACTGAAAGGGTAATAAAAGGATTAAATTAATAAGGGATATGCTTTAATAAAGGATATGGCAGAACCGTTCAGCCATTGATTGCTAGTTTCATCTCTCGCAGTGTAGTTTGATACTTGTTGATGATAACCCCATGGCACTTGACCAACTTGTTTAAGGATTTGAGAAGTAGAGTGAATTTAAAGCCTTGTTGATTGAGACGTGGAGAAAGTTGGCAAAGTCTATCAACAAAGTCCATCTTTCTTGTGCAATTCCTAGTACAAATATCTCAACAGTTGAGGTATATAACATGATATAAACACCATAGGCTGGTTTGGTGGGGATGTTGCTGTCCACACGCAGAAAATTCATGATTCGGAATGCAAGGTCATACTGTTCTTAATCTTTAAGCCCATGTTGTGATTCACAACAGTGTATTTATTCATTTGCCACACGATTACAATTACAAAAAGATGCCAATAAAAAATGTGGGAAGAAATGGTGAGGAGGCCTAAAGGAAACTATAAAGCTTATGTTAATTAGGCCTCCTCAATTACAATTTTTCAAAGAATGGCATAAAAATTACGGCGACAGATACAAGAATATAATATCAGGTGGAAAATTAAAATAATCAATATTGCAGAAGGCTTTTTTCCCAAGATTTTTGTTGGAGTATACTAATAATTATTAGAAATAAATGCCTTAAGTGCTATTTTAAAGGAAAAAGGGAAGGAAGCGTTGATGATGTTGGTGTTTAAGGTGTTGTAAAATTTAGGTCCTTCATAAAATACAGAAAATTGTGTGGTTCAAGTTTGGTATACAGCGACTGGGCTTTATATCACCGTGCATAGCTCATCAGCCAGACTAGATGGGATTCCCCCTGTGCTGATCCACCTAATGGGGATTCAGGATTCACCTGATCACCGCAGTGGCCATAATGAAGAGGTTATAAAGTTTATATGAATCTACTCTCTGGAGCCGAGATTTAGTGTCCGTAGTCTGTATTAGAGAGAGTCCGTATTATAGAAGTTTTTTTAAAAGAAAATATATGAGAATTTTTTCGAGACATTGGAAACTGTCTGTAATAGAGAGTTGTCCATATTAGAGAGGTGTCCGTACTGGGAGGTTCGACTTTAGAAATTTTCGGGTATTTTCAACGTGGTTTGCAGTTTTCTTATGTTATTCTGTGCTGTGTTTATAATGTCTTTCTGTAGAGTTTTGCGGTCTTCATACCCCCTTGCACCTCCCTCAACCTGCAGGGTTTAAAGTCAGTTCTGACTGAGGAGTAAATGATTTGGTATAAGTACTTTGCAATCACTAGGGTCATTCAGAGATTTTGTATCAGCCTGCTTTTCACAATCGATTCAACTTCACACATTCTCTAACTTGTCATCCAATACTTGAAGGCTCTGGACTGATGAAAATTGTAACATTTTTCATTCAGTGGGCAAGTTCATATTAAGAGGGAGTCTCCCTCAAGCACATTCAGATTTAACCTGGGGATGATACAGATACAGATACAGTTTGCTTGCAGCAGGCCACTAGACTGTTCACTGTCCCTTATCTTTCCGAAAAATCGTCCAGATGTGCAGCCTTCTTGGGTCCACTGCCCCAAAAGTAGATTTCATAGTCATCCCCAAACTAAACCCGGTACATTCGAAACCAAGATGGCCACCTGTTAGAGAATGTGCTTTATCTTGATAATTTTACAGAAAAATAGAGGACTGTGAACAGTCTAGCCTAGCTGGCCTCCTGCCAGCAAGCTCACTCCACCCCTATCCCCAGCCCCACCCTGGGTCGGGAGCTTGATAAGACCTGAAAACAGGTACTCGTTGGTTTATTACCATGGACTACCAGAAATATGAAATATATTTTAAAAAAATAATAAATGCAAACATAAACAATAAACATAAAACAAAACAAAGTTAAAGCTCATAGCGACAAGCAATTATTTTATAAAAATTAATGCTAACCTGAATGGACAGGGGCCTGTTCCTGGAAAACTAAAAAGTTACTATTGTTAATGCACCAGGCACTTATGCATGCATGATTCTTGATTCTCTAGCTTGTCAATGAAAAAAGCAATAAAATATAATAGAATACTCTATTGATAAGAAAATTTCCTGCCTATTTGTTTGTTTGTCACAAAGAAACAAATAAAATGTGGTCTTTTTGGCATTAAAAGTTTTCATTGTGTATTTAAGGCCATTGTTAGTTGCTTTTAGCAACATTTATTTTCTTATCCACTTCTTTCTCAGAAACATCAAAACAACGATTTGTTAATGTAATTGCCATTTTTTATTTTTGTCCAAAATGCCAGTGCAATTCCCAGTATCAGTTAATTAACAGATAGTGAATAATTATATAATATGTTAGCCAATCATAATTCAGAATTGATGATGATACCATTTTTCACTACTTTGCTTTTGCCAATCACTTAGCATTTATCTATCTTTAGAGGCATAATAATTAACTGCTATATTATAGAATGTACAGGTATTAGTATATGTCAATATTCATGTAAAAATCTCTTTCTTGCTTTATAGGAAGCAACCACTAGAGAGGTACAGTAATGGAAGTTTGCATTAATGAGTGCACATAGTGTTGGACACTAGATGGGAACAAATTAACTGGCTGGATGACATCAAACATGCCCCTAGTACAAGGCAACTGGATAATGGAGAGGACAGACTGGAGGGGAAACAAGAACAGCTGACTGAGCAATGGACAGGACAAACTAGAGCTGGCTGGATGACATCACTCACCAAGTACAAGAATCTTGTTTACAGGAGAATGCAGAGTTTGAATTAGAGGGCAAGTGACATGAGACATCATGTGTACCTGGTGCAAGAGTTGGGCTGTGGATTGTGGAAAGTCTTGCAACAGCTGGTTTGTATTGCATAATATTTTAGTTGACTAGACATGGTATAGTTATAATAAATTATTATTATTTTAAAATTATCTTTTTAGTTAGTTTAACATTATCTCACTCTTTAAATAGTAGCAATAGTAATGACATCTAAATCTTGATGATAATAACTTAGTCAAAATTTTTTGGCCCTGCCCGGGAGGCCTGAATGTGGGGTACAGCTGGCCTGGGGTTTTCCTCCTAGGAGCAAGTGGACGTATGGGGAGGTTTTTCACCCAGCTGTTGTTCCACAACCCCCATTCACACAGCATTTTCTTAAACATGAGAATAGAACTTAAATATTATATATCACATAAAATACTCAACAATCATAATCTACTCAGTTGTTGTATGACTGAAAGAACTTCCTTATAAAAGCTACAGTTTTTTGGAAAACATATTGCAGTCTTCAGAAATTACTGTTAAGTATTGTAAGGGGTTCCAGAAAATAATCTGAAATTTACAGGGATTAAAATTTGCCTTTCATCAGGGAAAATTAATTTTCACTGGTCTCTTAATAAGGACAGGTGGTTCCAAAATCTTTTACATTTTATATGCATCTAGACACTTTTTCAGTCATGTGACCAACTGAAATTAATTAATTGATTTAATTAAATTCCACTTTTTTATTAGTAATAATTCCAGTGTGTGTGTGTGTGCCACCATTGCACAAACAGAGGCCATTGGGAACTGTCATTTATCAGCATTACATTTTCTTGTAGGGATTGTTTTATTGGATGAATCAATATTATTCTGTCAAGGAATGTTAAGTTTTGGTCTTCAATTTGCAAATCGCTCCCTGGCACTCGTTTGTTCAACCAGTTAGTTTTAGTTTAACGTTTCCACTTCACGATTCCATTGAGCAGTATTTTTGTTTGCTAAAGAAACCAGCTGACATTTTGAGGTGCCACGAAACAACATCTGAGGAAGAAGTGTAGAAATTCTATACTGATGACATATCACTATACCCACATTTGGGAAGTAATTCTCTTTGTTTGAGTCAAATTTCCTACACAACACAACCAATCAGAAACACGTCCTACAGTAGATAGGTGATATGTCATTAGTATGAAATTCCTTTCTTTGTTCCACAGACATTATTTCATGGGTAAACCAGTTGTGGTATCACAAAATAATTTATTTTGTTGCATTCTACAGTGGGAGTCAAACAATTTTAAGTTTACGGAGGGTTTAGGTCACATTTCAAGCACAGGTTTTTGTTTTTTATTAGTTTGATGATTAAATCAGTGGCTACTTTTAAAGTTACTGCTTACAGGTTGCCATGGATACCTCCGTGTGCCTTCCTTGAGAGCTTAAGGTTCCTAGCACCAGTTTTCTTTGCATCAGTTCCCGAGCTCATCATGATGAATTGGATGAATCAGCTAACTGATGTTTTTCCCCTGAAATATCTTGCCTTTCACTGGAGGTTTCAGTAGGGGGGGGGGGGGGTGTAGGTCTTTGTGAGGGAGTATTCCCTTACATAAGCTATATATTTAAAGATATATACAGATTAGAGTAAGATTTTGTGCATAATTTTATGGAACCTTTGTCAGGTGGGATATGTAATTTTGTCATTCCACTTTTAAAGACAACAGTTCATGCCTGAAATAGGGTAGGGGAGAATCACATAATGCAGTCTGAAAATACAGAAATGGTTTCCAGGCAAAAACTAAAGTAACTATCTCGCTTCAAAAAAACGAGATTACTAATATTTTGTTTTCCATAACATATTAGTGAAATTACTAGCAATTTTTTAAAAAAAAATTAACACATCAGTCTACATCCATTTGAATCGGACACTTACCGGTAAATGAATTCAATTTTGGCTGAAAACAGGTAACCTGTAGTTTTAAACTGCTCTTTGGAATCTTGTTTAACATAACTGGGCTTGCTATGTGAGAACATATCCCTCTAGTCATTAATTTGTTTTTACTTTTATCAATGATAATTATTGCTAAATAATTACTGATAGTACCAGTATATAGCAATCAACACCTTTCCGCAAAAAATTTCATGGAAGGACAGGCATCTTCTGTCTCTCCCAGGTTAAGAGCAAAGTTGTTTATTTGATAAGTAATCTGGGAAAAGTTGTTTCAGATTTGGGTTTTTTGCACATTAGGCAAATATTGATCGTTTAGTTGTATTGTTCTTAAATTAATAAGCAAAGGAAGCAGTTAAAATCTGAAAACTCATAAAATGTGATTAAAACCTCATTTGTTTATGATATCTAGGGGTAAAAAAATTTTTATCAAATAATTCCAATCTCACACTTAAGCACTGAAACACAAATATTAATAATTAATGTCATAGTTTGCATATTGTTATATTACATTTCAGCCTGCAGGTGCCCTGGGAAAAATTCTGGAAATCATATTTAACTTTGAAATTTTTTTGCCTTTGAAATTGCAACATTTGGCAATATTGCTTCCTTTGCATAATTATTTCTATTATTATTACCATTTGTTATTACACCATTTGCACAATTGTTTCATTTAACTGCAGACTACCAGGATTCTTTAGTAGTTCAAGGATTATTAAGACTTCGATTCTTTTAATTTCTTTGGGATCACTGCATTTAAATTGCCAACTTAAAGGGAATTAGTAGAAATTCTGGTAGCACTGTAGTCAAGTGGAGCCATTGTAATTATAATCCTATATTATTTACACAACAAACAGCAAGCTCATTAGCACAATTAAGTCCTTTAACCAGGCTTCAACTAGCATAAATTGAATTTTCACTAGCATAAATCATTCTTAGCCAGAGACTATGGTTAGTATTTCTGTGTTGGCATTGAAAAAAAAAAGGCAATTTGAATACTTTTTGGATCACCTTTATATAGAACCACAAAGAAAAAAATCAAGTTTGTATTTCTTTATCTCAAATCTAATCTTTTGCTATACTACGAGGCATACGTTCTTGCTGCCTACTAAAAGTGTACCACAAAAAAGGAAACATGTAGAAACAAAACAAAGCCAAAAAAATAGAACATATGCTTAGCATGTAAACCTTCAGCAATGCAAAGCTCTGCGTCTCAACTCTGGGACGTTATTCAGGTTAGATTTAATATATATTTAATAATTCATCTATAATTATTATATTTATTTAATAGTGTTTAAGGTCATTACTGGTCTGTTTTCTAATTGCCAACTTTCATTCTAGTACAAATCTAGAAACAAAAATTAGCACTGATTTCACAACTTAGAAAGTTGCATCTTTGCTACGGTTTTCTATTGGAGATCACAAAGAACTTTTGGAATAGCTTTCAAAAATCCTAGGAGCCTATACAAGACAGCAGTCTATTCGTTACAATCACATTCTCTTTAATTACGTTCGGATTATTTATGATATGCACGTCCACATTTCTTGGTGTTACAAAAGTTCCTTCGTAAATATCAGTTGTCAGTTTGTTTGTTTTTGTTTTTTCACGCTAGGTTTTTGCCTGTTAGCAAACCAGCATGTCGCTATTGCAGCTAGTAATGTGTCCTTATAAAAAAAAAACTAGTAAAAAGTTAGGATTATTACTAACTCTTTCTCTTTTTCGGAATTTTATTGTAACACCAAGTAATACAGGGCTATTATGTTTTTAAAGTGCTAATGGGCTTGCATTTTCTACTTAAAATTTTAGCTTCTTATTTAATTTCAGATCTAAGGTGGCACACTCACAAGATTAGAAGCCCATCACTTGGGAAAGATCATGTTTAATCTAGCCATCCTCGCCCCCGCTGGGCTGTGGAAGCTCTGCTACTGAGAAGGTGTGTTTCTGATGTCCTCTGAGATATTCCAACGGAGAAATCCTGTGAAATTTTATCTGATTCTGTAATTCTTGCTGGGGGCAGTTTGGCACTTGGAAGATTTGGCAGTTTGTTCCCAAGTGGGGAGGACAGTGTGGAGGAAGGTGAGAGTTTGCTTCTTATGTTCTTGGGGCTTCATTCATTTTGTCATAATACGACCCATACCTTTTTCGAAAAAAAACAGTAAGGTGCTTGCCTGCAAACAATATGTCTGGGAATGTCCCGCTGCGGTAGGATGAAAAACGGGGGTGCTAACATTGTGCTGACTAACGAAGTAGGTGAGTCGATGGAGGATTCGAGGACAGAGGACTGGACACTGAATCTCACTGGTGTGGCGTGGGTGGATTTTTACAAATGACATCAAATTGAGCTGATAGTCATAAAAATCTCTCTAATGGGGGGCAACTGGTAATGGAGTTCTCTTCTAAACCTAAAAATTTCACATCTATCTCAAGTTTGCTTAGGCCTAATAATAAATAACCGTTCAAAACATCGCGTAGGATAAAAATCATATACAAATCAATTATTTATTATCTTAATTATCATTTCATTCTCATATTTCGTGCCTGAATTATCTAAAAATGATCAAAACTAAGGTTTTATTGCTTCAACATCTGTTGTTTTTTTGTCTGTTGTTTCTGTGTCAACTGGAAACAACAGTCAAGCAAACGTGGCTGTTGATGTTAAAGACTAACTTCACTTTCATATTATTTCAACATTCGTAAAGCAAGATAACTAAACCATTTTAATTTAGGATTCATTCTCATATTTCCAACCGCAATTATCTTCCAAACTAGGATTATATTACATCAACATCTGCTGTTTGTTTGTCTGTTGTTTCTGTGTCAACTGGAAACAACAGGCAAACAAACTAGGCGATTGATGTTTTAAAAAGACTAACTTCTCTTTGATATTACTTAAGCCTTCGGAAACCTACATAACTAAACCGTATTAATTTAGGATCAAATTATTACGATTTTACATTAACTTGATTAATCAGACTGCTCTGGAAGTCACTTCTATGTCCTTTTTAAAAGGGACATAGAATAGATTTCCATGGCTTGTGTGATAAATCAAGTTAATTTGACCTTCATGCTTTAGATTCAGTTGTTGGCATAAATATATAAACAACTTTTATCATAAGCATAGATTTCGCTTAATGTCTTCTTTAAATTTTCAGCAAATTTCTCGGCAGTGACTTCAATTGATACATTACAATCAGCTTTCCCTTAAAGGACTGGAAGACTCTTGTTGTTTATTGTTCATTTAAACGACGTATTTGGCTAGTTCCAGTCTTATATGGGAAACCTGATGTAAAGTATCCATTCCGGTCACGGCAGCTGAAACATCTCTAACGAAATTGGCCCAAATTATTATTCCGGCAAATGTTCATTATTATGCGGATAAACATCGCGGCTAGCTACATAAATTGACTTAAATTCAAATCTAATTTTTTCCAGCTAATATTTAATTTTACTTTATAGGATAAAAATATATATATATTTCCGCTAATTTCCTTTTTCGTTTCGAAATGCGAAAATTTGTCCGTTATTTTCATTGGAAGTAAAAGGATCCAAAATTTAACTTAAATGAAATATTTATTACAAAGTCGCTCTAGATCTAATCCCTTTGGCGAAATTTGAAGGCGATATCTGTTCGGCAATGATTTTAAATAACGGCATCCTAATTCATAATAGGGTAGGCAAATTTTAGATATTGAATTTGAAACGAAACTTTAAGACCAAAATTTAGTCGCGGCACTTCGGCTTTTCAGGATAAACGATAATAAACGGCGCTAGAATAAAATCTTATTTTCGGCAGCAAATTTCATTTCATTGTGACTTAAATATTAAACACTAAACCTTAAAATAGGGCGAGAGAAATCCAGTGTTAGTTGCTTCGAAGAGGAGAGATTATTATTGACTTGTGCTCTTTGGTGGAGTTTCTGAAATGAAGGTCAGTCAGACCAGTGCGATTCTTTGTTCAATTCTCTGCCTTCGTTTCTGACGGAGACCCGCAGAAAAGTGAGTTAACACTCTGTAGCACCCTCTTTTTTCTTGTCCGAGTCTCTGGATATTTTCACGATATATTGACTTTGTAGATACGCGTCTTTAACTAAATCAAATTATATTTTTCGCTGAGAATTATTTTTGGCCGGTGTGGTATTGTGACAAAAGTGAATGAGACCCTGAGGGCATGAGGAGCAAACTCTCACTTTCCTCTACGCTGCCCACCCCACTTGGGAACAAACTACTGAATTTTCTAAGTGTTCAACTGCCCCCAGTTTGAATGAAGGGATCACATAAAACAGGCCAGGATTTTAAAGTTGGAATATTAAATGAGGACAGAAGACTAAACACCCACTCGGAGCAGAGTGGAAGCAGGTCGGCAGGGGCGAGGGAGGCTAGATTACTTTTTTTTTTATATATTTTTTTATTGTAAACAAATGGACAACGGAGACAAGTTTTATTCCTTCAATAAAGTATTGTTATCTTCAGTACCCGTGCTGTTTACTTGGTAATCCAACTACTTAAGTGAACCAGATAAACACCCTAAAGGCTCGGACACAGAAAAACATTGCGCGCAGTAAAGACGTGTTTACACCAGCGACATAAACACAAGCACAAGTTAAGTGCGGACGTAACAGCACAAGAATAAACACAAACACAGTAGAAAGTACGCTCTATTCTCACCAGTAATTAACGCATTTAAAGAACAAGTAGAGGAAAAGCAAACGATTTCGCTTTATTTTTCTTGTGTTTGTCCTTAAATTGCGTGAATTAGTGACAAGAACAAGAATAGAATGAGTGTGTTCCTTCTTCCCATGTTTCTGCTTCTGCTTATGTTGTTCATGATCTCACCGCACTCAGTTGTTGTCTACCGGTTTTGCTTGTGTTTATGTCGCTAGTATATACCTATCTTTAACTTACACCGTTTTCCAGCCAAGCGATTGTTGCGTAAAATGTTGTGAAAGATAAATCGAATTTGAGAAATTATTTTTTTCCCTCACACATCGCACGCAACAACCTCAGCGCCGAAAAACGACGTAATTATACTGCGCACAATATTTTATTGTGTCCGATCCTTTACGTAAACATAACCTTCCAAAGCAGCGAAACTGAAAATACTCGCGCGTGTAATGGGACCTGGCAAGTCAATAAAGAGACCGTTCGCGCTCGCACATACAACTTTGTTTATAAGCAACAATTCTGAAATGTCTTTCTCAAGCTCGCACCAACACTCGTATTTTGCGCATTTAAGTGCTACCTGGGTTAAATTAATGGCGAGCTGAGTTCTGCTTTTCACAAACTCTTGGTAAAGCTTAGTGGTAAAATTCAGACTCATTTAAATCAAACAACGCACACATTTATGGCGCATTTTGCGGTACAACAAATTATTTAGTAAAGTCGCTCTGAAATTACACAACAAAGCGTCATCCAACACCTTTTGCCTTGATACTGTGAACTTCGTTTACTCCCACAGTGATGAAAATGTTAAATAACATGTTGATCACCCTGGACACTAAAAAATCTCAAATCTCCCCAAACATTCAAAATGTTTGCGCGTAAATTGATCTAAAAACGTTCAAATCGTCAGGTTTATTCAACGCTACACTGGAGATTTCAATGCCATTTTTCAGTCGATCTAAGCGGTACATAGATTCCACCACAACAAGAAATAATAAAATCTATTGCTCTTGATTTGAAATTCCTTGTTGGTTAGAATTTTAGAATATAACTTTGTTTCCTACCATTTAAGGTGAAGAATTGTATGACAGGTCAGCCAAGTGTTCTGAAAACGGATTCAGTACTGAACGTAACAGTCTCTGGTCCGTGGGTAAAGCCGTACTTTGTTTTGGTGAACAAACAAGCAAAGAAACATTGTGTCACGGATTGGTTCCCAAGTCATAAGACTACATTTTTAACTTAAAACTTAACTTAACTGTTCCGTCCTTTAGGAAACAAACGAGATAAGAAAGCGAATTTAGAGTTCTTGCAGTGTTAAATACAAGTTTTCCAGGAAGAATACCAAATAAAAAAGATGACCATGCACTTTTACCCAGACTGCTTTGCGCACTTGTTAAATTTAACTTCGGTACCATCAACCAATCAAAACAAATCTGTCACCTATACGATCCCATACACCTTTGCACCAAAAGCTTGTGCCCATTCCCCTTGCAATTTGTGTAGATGTCAATAGCCATGGGAGATTTGAGATTCACAATAAAGTTCACAATAAATTTACAAAGAATGGAACTATAAGCAGACATACAATCTATTGAGCGAGACTATACACAGCTAAGTGTATCAGTCAGGAAGCCCAAGTCATCAATAAATCATTCAGTCAGTAAGCCAGCTTGTCAGCCGCCAGACAGTAGAGGTAGGCAGTTTACAAGTCATACAATGAGTCAATGAACAAGCTGGCATATCCTAGGAAAGTAAGTCTGTTCTAAATCATTCAGTTAGTAAGTCAGCTCATCAGTTCCTGGACAGCAGGGACAGCCAGTAAGTCATCCAGTGAGTCAATGAATTTGACAGTAAGTCCTGTATACAGTCAGCAAGTGAAGTCTGCTCTGACTCATTCAATCAGTGTCCATTTGTCAACCATCGAACAGTATCAGAGCCTGCCAGTCATCGTTTCTGTGAGGCAATAAGTTGGTCAGTAAGTCTCAAGACAGTCAGCCAGTGGGTGCCAAATCATCTAACCAGTGAGTTAGATTCTCTGCCCCCAGCGAGAAGTGTAACCTGGTAAGTCATTTATTGAGTCAAAGAGTCAGCCCCCTGGCAGATAAGAGTCAGCCTGTCGGTCCTTCAGTGAGAGAATGAATGAGCCAGTAAACCCTAAAACAGTTCACAAGTCAGTTCTACATCATTCAGTCACCTTATCAGCCCCAGACAGTTGGACAGTCAGTCAGCCTTTTTAATGTGAGTCAGTGACATGGTCAGTAAGTCCTTAGACAGTCAGGAAGTCCACTCTAAATCATTAGTCAGCAAGTCAGGTTGTCAGACACCACACAGTAGACTCAAGCAGTCAGTGAGTTGAGGAGTTTTCAAGTCTTATGACAGTCAGTCAGTTAATACCAAGTTATTAAGTCAGTGGGGTCAGCAGGATATCCCCCAGACAGTCACTGCATCCTTAGTTTCAGTTTTTATCTTTCAAAGGAATATACTGCCTATGAAAACATTGAGGCAGTGAATAAGCCAGTAAGCCTTCCAGCTGGCCCTGAATCAAGAGCCAATCTCCTAGCTGGCCAATTCTCCAGAGAGTCAGTCAATCAGTCAGTCAGTTAGCTAGTGACTAACCTAGTCAGCCATCTTAACAATCCAGCCAGGCTGACCCTGTATTCATTCAGTCATAATAGCAAGAAGCTAAGTCTGAACTGGTAATCAACAGGTTAACCAAATCATCAGTCAGTTAGAAAACAGTGACAAAGTACTGGCAAGACTCATATAGTCAGACCATTAGCTTGCAAGTTCAGCGGCATAGGTCAGCAACAATCAACTAATCTGCCCACAACTGTCTCAGTCAGCCAGTCAGTCAGTCAATCAGTCAGTCAGCAAGTCAGTCAGTAGGTCAGTCAGTCAGTAGGTGAGCCAGTCAGTCCATCAACATGTCGGTCTGTCAGTCAGCCAGTCAACCAAACAGTAAACTAGTGATTTTAGCTGTATAAGCCACAAAGGAGATTGCATGCCTGATCAAAGCTACAGTCAGTTTTACATCATTCTCTTTTCCTTCCATGTTGGAAAGAGGGGAAATTAGATACAAAAAACACAATTCGGTGTATCAGTTATCAGTGCTGTCAATTATCCAAGTGAAAACTCAAGAGAAAATGAACAAAGTTCCTAACCACAGTGCCAACAAAATTTGAAATTAACAGCTTCCGAATTTTGAATTTTGAAAAATTTTGAACAAGATTTGGTTGATCAGCCCTTGAGTTCAAACAAAGTTGTTGTCTGATGAAATGCTCATTTCAACCAAAATGTTTTCATTTTTTAAGATGCTGAGTTGAGGCCACCTTTTTGACTTGCAGGTTTTCCTTTCAGAAACAAACTTTAATTCTTGGCTTACTGTTGTGTTCAGTGTTATCTTTAGTTTAAAACCTTTTCTTGGTGTAAAGTATTTTCGTATATTTAAGCTTCGTTGAAAGAGAAATTAACTTCACCGAATGATAATGTGAAACTTCAATGCATATGCACTTTCTAAATTTTTGCAATTACTGCATGTGCAAAAGTGTAACACATGAAAATGACGTAAAACTGCTTTAACTATGGCAGAACCTAGCTCATATTGATAACATAACTGTGGCGCAACTGTACAGAAGCATAACATAAGTTGTCTTCTGAACAACCCAGGCACATTTTGTTTATCTGGTTCACTCAAAAGCTGGATTACAAAGTAAAATATAAAGCACTTATAGTACTCAAGATAACCTCCAAATCCTAAATGTTGAAGACTTGATCCAGTCTTTTTGTAACATACCAGGGTATGCATCTGACCTGCAAAAGCACAAATCAACATTAGCAACAAGTTATAAAATACAATCAATAACATAAGAGTTTTATTTTTTCCCTAGCATAATGTACATTATAATAACAATTATTCAAACTATTTCACCCTTTCTGATTAGCTCCAATCCCTGGCTAATTCTTTAAAACCAGAGGGTGCTTACTACAAAATTGTTCGAAAGATGCGAGCAATATACCACTGATTCAATGGTATAAATTTTATTATGATATACCATCCTTTACCTCATTTCCAGGTGCAGCAGCCAGCCTAGCTATTTTTTGCTGAGTGAATTTGGTTAAATGTAATTTAACTAAGTTAACCACCACGAGCTTAGTCGTCAAGAGGTCCAAGAGCCTAGCAGTCAAGCGGTTCATGAGTTTAGCGGTCAAGCAGTTCACAAGCTTAGCGGTCAAATGGTTCACCACCTTGGGGTTAAGCGGTCCACAAGCGGAGCGGTTCACTTAGTGCCTTCCAACCTCCCACCCCTTATTTTTCTTTCTTCCACTGTTTCATCAGTGTGACGGGTGTCTGGAATGGGGGCTCATGGCTGGGTTGCGGGGATTCGCCAGCCATGGGGGCAGTATTCTATCTAGGGAAAGTGGCTGGCCACAGTGGAAGCCCCTGGATATCCCAGACATTTAAAAAGTAAATGGCATTTACTGCTATCCAAAGACAAAACAGCTTAATTTCTAACTAACTGAATGGAAGAAATGCATAAATATGCAAAACATATTGCTTGATAGGGACATATACAAAACATGGACCCCAAGTCCATGGACCACCTCTGTGGACCTAGTCCGTCGACTTCTTCATGGACCCAGCCCATGGACTACCCCAGTGGAACACCCCTAATAATTGTTGAAGATGAATTTTACCAGAGGTCTAAACACATTTTAGGAACCTAAAATGGACAAAACTTTGTCAGTTTATATTATCAGGATTAAAGGCTCCTCATATTATACACTTGCTCAATTTTCTTCTGAATTCCATACATGGGTTCAGTTTAGTCTGAAAGCAGAACTATTTGAAGGGGACATGATGAAAAGTAGGGAGGAAGTATTCACTTACATTGCTTCTTGTGTGTGTGTAGTCTTGTTGCATGAAGATCGACACAAAAATGGCTGCGTAGGAGACTAGAGAGAAAGATCAGAGGTAATGCATTATGATTGAGTATCCACCCCAGACTTCCCTTCCCTTGATACCCCTTGGATGGAAATGTTTATTGGATGGCAAACTTATTGAATCCTGTTCACATTATCACACAATGCGGTTGGTTGGTCAGACGTCTTACAAGATTGTGTACACTTACAGGTTCATTCAGGTCGAGAATGTTGTCGTTACAATAATAGAAATTACAAATAATATATTAGGAATTTAAGTAGAACAAGACAGTGTGGGAGCGTGTATTTGGGGGTGGTTGTGCTAAGCGTATGTGAAATTTGTTATGTGTATTAGGGATATGTGGGTAGTGTAGTGGTATTGTATATTTGATGGGTTAGTTAAGATGAGTGAAGTAGTAAGCATGGAGTTATATTGGAAGTTGATTGCTAAGATAATGGGTGTAGTTTGTGAGGTAGTTGCTGGGTTTCTACATGGGGTTGTTTTTATTGGATGTTGGTAATAGAGTCAAACTCTGTTAATAGTGACAATGGGGTGTTGATAGAAAACATCTGTATTAAGTGACATGTTTTACAAACATACTGTTTTCCATCAAATGAAGACCGCACACTGAAAAAATTTTGACACAAATATTTTCTTTTGCCAAAAATGTGAATCTTATAAAGTAATCGATTATAAACACAACATATATAACAGGGACCTAACTTCGTAGTTTACTTTTATACTGTTCAATACAAAAATCTATACCCCGATCTGCCTGTTTTCTCTGTGTAACTTAAACGTTTCTTTTTAAGAAGTTTCATCTCACAAATACTCAATTGAACTATACCTGTGTTTCCTTGCTGTCTTTTTCCTTTCACTGCTTTCAATTTTGCATAAGCATAATATAAAGTGTATTTCACATTGTAGTCTTTGACAATTTAACTTACTTTGTGTAATGTTACATATTTCTTCAACTAATGACTTTTTGCCTTTGATACTTTTAACAAGTCTTCTTTCACCTACAATCACAAACAAAAGTAGTTGGGAAGGTTGTGCAGCTTAACAGTAGTCCATTTTAACCCTGAAAAAAGAGAGTTTTCTCTTTTGCTAAATATCCCCCGTCCCCCCTATTCAATGTTGGGATATAACAGAACAATTACCCACACAAACATTAACGTTTTGATCAACATTGGGCCAGGGGCTGGGGGAGGAAGGAAAAGAAGAGGTAAAAAGGGCAACCTTCCCAACACTTTTGACGATGATTGTAGCTTACTTTCATCATACCCCACAAGAAAAGGTAAATCCTTTACTCCACTTCTTTGTTGAACGACACAGCTTATACATGTACAGTTTGTTCCAATCCGCGACAAAAATCCTGTCACTTTATTACAATGTTTTGAAATGCACATCTTCAACACAGATTTGCTCTCAGCCAAATTGCAACATAGGACACCACTAGTTACAGTGCAAACAGTAAGGTTTATCTCAGCGGGCAGCACTAAAACATGGAATCCGGAATCCGGAAACTGAAACAGAAACAGAATACGGAATCCGTGAAAGAAGGTTCCAAGTGATCGATTTGAAAAAAAATGTTAGCAATGACAATAAAATAACTCAACAGATAAAAAGAAAAGACATAGATGAGTAAATTAGCTCAGTAGAGGAGACTGCTGTATCACTAGAGGAGTCGATTCCGGTGAAAAGACTCTTGATACCACTTCCGGGAAAGAATGCAAATACTCATGGACAGCAAAGCGAGGAGAAAAACGGCAATGACAAAAACTAGTCCTTAAGAAAAAGGTAAGTTATATGGAGACAGACTTCGTTTAAATTGACAGAGGTGTCGTTTATATAACTGAAAGGCGTCGCCGTCAAGTTTTTCCTAAGTGTCTTTTCTGGGTTGTCTTCAACAGCGTTAGCGTTATTTATCACGACAACTTACTCAAGAGAACCATGGCATTGTGGAGTCCAAAGGGAAGAGAGAATTTGTGCATGCATTTTCTTGATTCTGCAACTGATTACATCAAAATAATGCACCATGTTTAATAAGCCTCTTCAACAAAAATACAGACGTCAATGTAAACTCAATTACTCGTACACCAGTATTCCATCGATCAGTATTCAGCCTGGTGAAAAAGTTGAACTTATTGCCAAACGTGGTGTGGTCTGAGGCCAATTACTACTATTCTTGACATTTAGCTACAAAGGCAATATTTAACTGTATTATTCAACCCATAGACTCGTGAATAAAAATTAATCATAAAATTACTTTCATCGGCCTTGCAGTGCAGTATCTCACACTACGGCAAATCTTATCAAGACACAATAACAAGAATATATTTAAGGAAACTGCCAAGAAAACTAAAACAAATTCTTTTTGGATTGTACTAAATTATGCAATGTGAAATTCTTTAATTTTTAATCATTGATATTTGATTTCGTATTCCATTCTGTTTCCGTTTCTGTTTCCGTTTCTGTTTCCGTTTCCGGATTCCATGTTTTAGTGCTGCCGTATCTCAGCTCCACAGATACTCTCACTTTAAGGAAGATCAACTGGCATAATATGTCTTTTCACAGCCATCACAATCTTGTACAGTGTTTTTCCATTACTAGCAAGGGCAGATAAAGTTGCTGAAGTCCAGTATCCACATGGATTAATAACAGAGTTGGTAACACATTGCATAAACTGCTATAGCACAGCATTGTTTACAAGAACATTGGTATAAACTATTAACATTTGATTTACTACAGTATTCAACACTGCTTGAACAAAGATCAACTTCAAAGTTGGCAATATGTACACCTTTAAGCTCATATGTATCCTCATTCCTACATGCATATAGAGTCTGAAAATATTGTACTAATTTATATATGCATGGATGGTATTTCCAACAATACACATGTACCTTGACTATGACTGTTACCATACATATCTCTAGCATGAGAATCAACACCAATGATTCCCAAAGTTAAAATGAATGAGTTGTAGTTCAGAGCCAAGAGTGTTTCAAGTGGCATACAGTAGTCAATTCTAAATTCTGGCATCACCATGCATGTTACAAGATAGTATATCTTTCAATGTATTCAAGCTGGAATAATCACTCAAACACTGTAACCATTTCTGGCAATTCTGTTAATATTAACATAGATTGTCTTGCAAACAATGACAGGCTAGAATATAGAATAATTATTGGTTACCAACAGTCATCATTTGAATCATATCATCACCTGAAGTAATCGCTCTTATTGTAAAGTAAATTAAAGCATACAAACTCATTGCAACACATTGTTCTCCCACATTTTCTCCAAATACTACAATGTTTCCTTGACAGTATGGAGCATGACTCGCTTTTGTAGCAATGAAAAACATCTACATAAACTGAAGGTCCTCGATTCTCCTCGATATCAGTAGAAAGCATGAACTGGCCAAAATTAACCCGCTGAATCAAACTCTTGTAGGCATTATAAAATGGATAGTTGCATGTACAGAGGGAAAAATACTTACTTAATACCCTATTTTGATACCTCACCCCACCTAAATAGCTTAGGCGACAGATAAACCTTCCCTTGTTTTCAAACTAATTTTGGACTTGCCCTTAGTAAAAATTTGCCTCACACTCTTACAGTTACTTCTGTACTGGTTTAAGTATAAACCATTTCTATTTTTAACGTAACAATGAATTTTAGACGACAATGGTGTATTTTTCAGAATTCCCTTCAATACAAAATGTCTCACTTTCTGTGTTTTCTTTAACAAAGATTTTAATTTCTTCATCAGTAGTCTGCTAGGTGCATGACCGCGTCAAGAAAAATGACTAACCTTATTTAACCTAACTGGCCTGGATTGTAAGTTCTGTTATAAATAAATTTCTCACGAAAAGATCTCAATTCAACTTCTTTCATTTCCTCCAAAAAAGAATTTTCCTTCTGTACAATTGACTCATTACTTTTTCTTGTCGTCACCTCACTGACATCAAAACACTCTTCCTTCCTTCATCGGAAGGGATTTTCATCACAGGGTACTCCTTTGTGTTCCGCATTGTGAAAATCAAAATCACTATTGTCACACTGATTACCAGCTACAAAAATCTTGCAACTCACAAACTTGATCACATTCTTCTGTTCAAACTCTTATTGATTTTACACATACAATCCTGACATTCCGATTTGTCATAGCATCTATGAGGTCCATAGTCTTTGAATGTCTTGACGATTTCCTTTGTATTTCTTGGAGTTCGTGGACCAGCCCATTATGAAAACACTCAGTGTTATTTTAGTGTGGGCCTACCACGAACAGTGTGTGCATTTGTAAGTTTAGAGGATTTTTTTTTATGAATCTGCCTGGGAGTGTTGAGGATTTTAAAAAAACTACATTTTGCATGAAATTCTGAAGACATGTTTTAAGGATTATGGTTTACTTTACGAAAACGATCAAGGAGAATAATTATGTAGTGTTGAATGACATTCGTATGGCAGACGTTCGCCTCGCTTTGCTTGTTTACTTGCTTGTTTACGTTAGCAGGTATTGCGTGCCTATTATGTATGCCACGCCCAAGTAAAAAAAATGGTGGGGAGACCTAACAGGAACTATAGGAGCTTCCTCCATAGTCTCATACGCAGCCGTTTTTGTTTCGATTTTCCCACAACGCGAAATCAAAAAAGGAGCTGCAAAGGGGACTACCGGTACTTCCTCCATACCACTACTCCCGCTCCCTTCAATTATGGTTAATCCTTCATAAGACTAAAATGAACCCATTACATTGGTATGGAATTGCAAAACAAATTTTGAGTTAGTGTAAAACAATAACTATTGAATTTGGCTCTCGTATGATGTGAAAAATTATGCAGATTTTGAAGGATGTGGCCTTCAGCCTCAGCGGATAACATACATCTTGATCTGCATAATTCGTCACATCTTACTCAGCCTCATTCAATAATAATTGATAAATATTACTGATTCAGGTCAAATTTGATTTCAGTTTAACTAATTCTGTTAATTGACAGATAAGTACCTTTGGACATAGATGTACCCTTTTTTGAGAATATTCCATGTTGACCTTGGACGTTGCACCTAAAATTAGATAGGATAGTAATATTTTAAGAATAATCACATTATACAATAAAACATTATGTTAACACAAACAGCAAAAAATCAACAGAGACAACAAAAATGTTTATAGGCTTCTAAGTGGACATTTAAAATGTCGCTAAACGCAATTTAAAGTAAATTTAAATTAATGTATTTTGATGTAATTTAGAAGAGTTAAGTACAAAGAGTACGCTCTGGGGGCTGGTCATTTACTACCTGCAAGGGCAAGACATTTATTTTGAGAAAGCTTAGAAGATTTCCAAACCAACCCCCCAATAATTCATCCTAGCTTTTTAGTCTTGCTTGCTTTACAGAAAATGCAAGCATTTGAGTGGTTTCTTTCTTTTTTTTCATGTGTGGGCCCCAAAAAGGGAGTCATAGTCCCAGCAGTTCATAGTGGAGACCGTGGAAACTGGGGATAAGTATCTTGGCATGATGAAGGCCATGCAGGGAAGATTAATGTGAAAGATGTAGAGCTTTTCCAGAACAAGTCGGTCTACGAATTCTATTGCTTGAAAACGTTGATTAGTGAACACTTCAACGGTTGAAAAAAAGACGAAAACAAATTACGATGGTGAGGCTACGTAAACTTTCATTGTATGCAAATGAGTCTTGTGATGATCATGCGGTTTATTTTCGGCGATGATTGAAATGACGCGCTATGTCAATCACCTTTTGCCGAAAACGATTTTAAAGATTACTCGACCGTCATTAAAAAAGGGCAAAAAAAACTTATAGCAAGGAAATCCTGTTTTGTGTAGGAAGCCATGTTGTTGCAAAGCGATGAATTGAGGAAACGATGTTTTAGGCTGTGTGGAAATGGATGCAACATTGTTGTGCAACAACTTCCAACATTGTTGGATGTTACATGTTGTGTCTGTTTGCACACCCTGTTGCATGTTGTTGGATGTTGTTGGGTGTTGTTGCGCAAAGTTTGAAACCGGTCAAACTTTACAGCCAACAACTCCAAACATTCCTTTTGTTCCGTGATCACCGAAGCATAGCGCAACAATGTTGGATCCATTTGCACAGCTCTTCCAACATTGTTGCAGCCATGCACGCTCATTTACACATGGATTACAAAGACTTATGGGTTGTCTTCTTCCCACAATGCACTGCAGGTCTCAAACTTGTTGGGAGTTGTTGCATCCGTTTGCACACCACTGCCAACACGCACGCAACAACTCCCAACATTGTTGGCGCAACAACATTGGGAGTTGTTGCGCCCGTTTGCACGCAGCCTTCTAGCTGTTGTATGTATTTAACTGATAGATTTTCTCAGTTGTTAAGATGTGAGGTCGAATTGTACTGGAGATATCAGTGACTTGTCCTTCAACTATTCATTTAATGTTTGCGTCACAGATGTTTTGCGGGTAGCTTTTTACTTGACTGTCACACACTGCTTGTAGGACTTCATTGCCATTAAAATCGAACAGTCTACAGATTGGAATAGTCTATTTATTTTCGTAATAGTTTGAGAAATTTGTTTT
The DNA here is from genome assembly GCA_038088405.1 of Porites divaricata. Lineage (NCBI taxonomy): Eukaryota > Metazoa > Cnidaria > Anthozoa > Scleractinia > Poritidae > Porites > Porites divaricata. The sequence continues at coordinate 6,133,636 of JBBMOI010000011.1, forward strand.
TATTTTTCATACTGACATCTTTGTTCATGCTTCCTTGGTGTCATAGATTCATAAGGTCTAGCCTCTTTGCCTCATATTGCCCTTGATTGAAGAAGATTCCTTGAAATTACAGTATAATTACCTACAGTAGACATCATTGGAAGTTTTCTCTTTAGATTTGTAATTATTACATTTTTTTGACCGCTTCTTGGCCAGTTCAAAGGAGTTCATTGGAGGTGACTTAGAAGTTTCACCCCTCCCACCTCCCGTGATGGCTGTTGATGTTGCTTATCCTCATTATTCACCATGCCTATTGTCTTAGCATTCATGGTTTCCTCCCACAACTTAGTTCCCCATGCCGGGACAATAGATTTGGAGTGCAAATATTGTATTATTGTATGCACTAAAGGCAATCAATGTTTACTGTGTAATTGTAACCTGGCTAGCTAGAATTTTTTTTCTCCTTCCCCATATGGCTTCCCCACCCAGACACGGGCTCCTTAAGAATTAATTGCCTCCTCAGGCTGTATTCATTCTGTATACCTCAAATTTTTTTGGAAAGGCGACAAGGGTGGTTTACCAAAAGTTTTGATAGAAGAAGGGGGGGGGGCTGGTAATTTTTTTTCTCCATTTATAAAAAAAGGAAGCATTGGTTTGTGGATATTTTTATAAAAGAAGACCATCTTAATTACTCTACGCTTGAAGAAAGTTTGCTAGCTTATTTGCTTTATAAATACACTCTTTACAGGACTTTCACTATTAGGCAGGATGACATAGTCAGCCAGCATCGTAAATTCGGGAGCGCATTCCTTTCATTTTCTTGGGAGTCAAAATTATGTTTTTTTAACTTTCCCGTATCCCGTGCCCGTCCCAAAAAAATTGTGTGATTTTTATTGGCTACAACTTCAAATCACGTGCAAGTCAGGTTGGATTGCACAAGCAGGAAAAAGATACTGCGTCAGCAAAGAGGGAAAAGTATTAAAGCTTACAGCGCAGAGGAGGAGAAAGACTCAAGGCTGTGCTCTAACAGCGCAAGACTTGGCCTGAGACTGAAAATATTGTCGAGGTGACCCAGCAGGGCACCTTGCTGGTGTTGGTTTCTTGATTTACAGTCAAAAAGCTAGAATGTCTAGAATTTATTATTTGCAAAATTGCAGCTCGCTCTGTTACTTCGCGGCCTAAAAAAGAAACGTTCCACTCGCTAAGAAACTCTTGAGGTCGACTTGTATGTAGCAATATGTAGCATGTCTATCAAAAAGCTTTAAGGAAATGTTGTTAAATAGGGCAGCAGGCACAGGTTGATATTGAAAGGTGATGTAAGTTTTGTTTTGAGTAGCAAAGGAACCCTTGTGTGTAACTCATCTTAACAGAACATCTCCTTCTCTCCTGCAAACATTTGTTGCATACAATAATCAACTTTCCATTCCCATTCAACATACCGGTAATTCTTTCTTACACCAACACATCCCGCGTAAAAGCCTTCTGGCATCTTCTTGTTAATATAAAAGTCAAGTGTTTTTATTGTAAAGCTAATTTCTTTTAAGTCAACAACAACTACAAGTTTAATTTAACTATCTTTATCATTAGTATAATTACACTGATGACTATCGAAAGCATCGCTCTATCCCGCTATAATCACCGCGCGGTGATTATAGCATTGAAGGCTAACAGTTTTCAAAATGGCAGCCAGATTTTTTGATGTTTCGGGGTCGGAAATTGATCAATAATTTTATTTTATTTTGTCGAATAATCATCAATGTAATTATACTAAAACAATTAGTCGCCTCAGGCGACTAATTGTTGAATAGAGCAGTCACCTGCACTTGTGACCTGTGAGATCCTGTGACCTGTGTTTTGCACTCGACTTTAAGTCAGGAAATGCATGCATAAAAAGTCCGTGTAGCCATTCGAATAATTAACTTCTAAAAGCCGAATTTCTTAATCCTACGAACTCAGGAGAGCTTACCTTAAATTTGAAGACCAGGCCAACAGACTTTGTGCTGCTTTGTGAGCTTGTTACCCGTTGCGGAAGTAGCAAATTTACGAGGTATATAACAATAGCTGCTATTCATATTCAAATAAGTGGCAGGGTATTCTGCAGTTAAGCCTTTCCATCCATGTAAATAAGCCAAACAACGACGAAAAAGCCACCACTACTTGGCCATTTTTAAAGTACGGTGTAGCATGCCATTTTAAAGGCGCCATCTTGGTTTCTTCTTGGTCCCAGGCTTCACTCAGATGGAGATTGGGTGGGGTCGTGACCTCATGTTTTTACCTCTAACAAAAACGGTAAAACAACCATAATCAATGAAAACGCGATGAATCGTGTAAGATCCTAGAAGCAAACTGAAAGATACCAGCTAGTTACTGATTATAGATGTATGCAGCCTGAGGGTGTTTTTTCGCTGGCAACTTTACTTTGTAATTTGACTTCTTGACTAGAATTGCTGTTTTCGCAATACGCGATAGCATCTCCCTTTGATATTTCCCCCTTTGTTTTTTACGAGACGTGATTGCGTGCATAAAAGATTCGAAAACTTCAGAAACGCCCAGGAGCTTTGAAAACAATATTTTGTCTCGTGTAATACAATCCGCTTTTGAAATTAACATCACGCAATTTTTCATCACAGTAGTTCCAGTCACGTGCTAAGCAACAGAAAAAGTTCACGCGTATCATGTTCCATCGCGGAAGAAGCAAGAGAGACTTACGAGAGATTATCTCAAAGGCCTCAAACTTTAAAGAACGCGCTAAATTTCCTAGTAGAATTGAAACCATTGTTTCACGAAGGTTTTAAGGATCACGAAAGCAATTTCAGAGTAAAAGATTAGTCATGTTACGTAAGGACGTGTATGTTACACCTGATCTCTATCAAGCCAAGCAACAGGATAAGGCCGGAATCGTTTGACGTTACATAATAAACATGCTGTTGCTTAGTCCCCCGGGGAGGGGGGGACTCCTATATCCTATTTGATGCTCGTCGTCTCGCCTAGGGTTGTAAAGTTTGGATTTTGATCTCAATTAGGGTGTTCTGAGCAAAACGTCATTATATTAAGCCGTAAAGATATCTTTTAGGGTTGCACGCGAAGATATATATTTAATAGTCAGTTGGTTTTATTTACTCAATTCATGTAATCAAAGTTTTCTTAATAAAAGAAAGCAGAGAGTTTTTGTAAATGGTAACATTTCTGACACCATGCCAATTACTTCTGGTGTACCCCGAGGATCAATTTTAGGACCATTGTTCTGGGTCTTATCACAATCGGAGTCGCCATGGCAACGTAACGACGCCATTACGTTTTTTATTAATCTTTGCGTTTCTCTGTACCAGGTGTGTGCGTGCGTGTTTGTTGTTGTTGTTGTTTTTTTTTGTGAAAAACAAAACTACAAAAGAATAAAGTCAATCTTGTTAAAGGGCCATGATTAGTTCACTATAATGTGCCCTTCTCCATTCTAATTTTCTTCTTTTTTATTATTATTATGTGCACGTAGTTTAAGCAACTATTGTATTATTGAATACAATTACTGTATTACTGTACAATTAATGTATTATTATCGTACAACTAATGTATTAAAGGATGGAGTAAAAAAATAAAAACAAAACAAACAAACAAACAAGTTTTCTATAACATCAATAACTAAAGAACATTGTAACAAAATGGTCTCTTTCAGGTTTACAGCCGAAATATTGTTATAAAAAACAATATACGTTGTTTTAAATCAGCTTTGCAGTAGTCTTTGGACTTCTTGTGTTTTTGTTCTTTATATTTTGGCTGATTTGATCTCTTTTCCAGAGATCCAACGTTTACAACTAGCAGGATCTTCGTCCACGGTTTTTGCAGCTAATTTAATCCTCTCTGTCAGGGGTCAAAAAAAGGTTGGCCCACGTCCAGGTCGGTCTTCTTAAGGGATTTAATTCCTAATTTTTTCCACGAGCATCCCCGCCTCTTTCATATGGGAGTTCCCCCCGGGTTAAAAATATACATACTGCGTGACATTACGTGACGGTGCGTGACATTGTTGCGTGACACATCACAAAAAAATAGCAAAAACCCTGACAAGGGAGGCAGCTCTGGTGGCCATTTTTCCCATTTAACCTCTGGGAGAGAGTTAGCCGTTTTACCTCAGGCGCGAGGGTTCCCATTTAACCTCTGGGACAGAGTTGTCGGTCGAGCACCTCCCCGCACTTGCTGGGCCGGAGATCGGGGCCCGTCAGCAAGCTCGACAGTCCCCCCCCGGTAAGTCAATCTACCGCACGTGTTAGTCAAGCAGGCTTCAGAGAGTTGGCCATCTCTCACCGCCCTATAACACCACCAGCAAAATCAACCTACCTTTTGCATTAGAAAATTGACCTATATATTGGGATCGAAAACTCATTTCGCTCACTTATGGTACGGTTCTTCACAGACGCATGCGTGTTTGGCCCAAAAAAATTATTTGGACTTTTCGTTGATTCATACACAACATCCCCACTCACTCAGGCTATCATTCGTAAAGTTGTTTTTACGCGGGATGAAGTGGTCATACAGCGTCTTAAATTCAAGAGTGCATTCCTTTCGTATTCTTGTTTTTTTTTTAACTTTCCCGTATTAGTGCCCGTCCCGAAAAATTGTGTGAATTTTATTGGCTGCAACTTCGAATCTCAGGCAAGTAAGGTTGGATTGCACATGCAGGAAAAGGATACCTCGTCAGCAAAGAATTGCCTGCGTCGAAGGGAAAAGTAAGCTTACTGCGTAGATGAGAACAAAGACTCAAGGAGTGTGCTCTAACGGCGCAAGACTTGGCCTCGGGCGACTGAAAATATTGTCCAGGACGCCCAGCCGGGCGACATGCTGGTGTTGGTTTCCAGATTTACAAGTCAAAAAGCTAGAATGTCTAAAATCTGTTACTTGCGAAGTCATAGCTCGCTCGGTCGCTTCGCGGCCTAAAAAGAACGCTCCGCTCGCTAAGAAACTCTTGAGGTCGACTTGTATGTAGCATGTCTATCAAAATGCTTTGAGAAAATGTTGTTAAAACGGGCAGCGGCCGCGGGTTGATGTTCAAAGGTCGTTCCATGTGAATTCACATGCAACATAATCCTTGACTATGAATGTGACAAGCTGCAAAGTTTTCGATTTTAACATCTTTTCAAAATATCGTTAACTTTTTTCTCTAAATTAGGATGGTTCATTAGTTAGTTTTCCAAATTCATTATTACTTTTGCTCTGACAGGCGTAAAGTACGGTCGGCAACGCGAAACAATAGTTTTGTATTTTAAAAAAGTCGCTAAATAAACACGGGAGTCGCTCTTTTATGTTTTTATGTTAATTAAATATTTTTACCTGTTTTTACTGCTGTGTCGGCGAGGCTAAAACATAACTTAAGATTGTTATTCCAGTAAAATACGATGTTTAAGAAAATAGAGATACGACTATTATTGTGACTGTTTAGAAACGGGTATAAATCCGCAAAGTCCCGCATTGTCTTTCGTAAAAATAAATACGTAGCTAGCTGCCACCAAATCCACAAAAAGCTCATTTGTCCTGAACATTTCACCGATAACATAAAAAAATATACTTCTGTTCCGCGATTAAACGACGACTTTCCAACAAGATGATCTATTCAAAAGAGATAATTTGGGGCGGACGCGGTTTCGTTGAAATCATTAATAGCAGTTTTGCCGGAGAGCTCCACGGGATCTCAGTCAATCTTAAGAGAATTTTGTTTTAAGCCTACTTATGATTAGTAAAAAGAATAGTGTCCTTATTTTTGAACCAAAGAATTTTCTAAAAAATACATTAACAGACCAGAATCTTACTTTTCCATTTAAAATACATGAAATATTCGGCGGCTTACTTTCATATGAAACCATGCGGGATTTTTTTGGGGGGGGAGGGGAGCTCGCTCAGGAGGTTAAAGAATGTGATTTTTCATGAAAAAAATATTCACAAAATTCTGCTTGACTTGTTTAAAAAATAATTTGTTTAATTTTTAATAATTAACTAACAGCTCACTGATTTATTTATTTGGGCGACCAACTTGGAGGCCTGAGCACCACAGCTAAAATGTTTGTGAGACCAAAGGGTTCTATCTTTTAGGCCTGGGCACCACAGCTTAAATGCTTGGGAGCCCGAGGGGCTCTCTGAAATTTTCCCCAGAGCACAGCACCAACAACAACAACAACAACAATCTTTTATTTCGTGCCCAGAAAAGTTTACAGTAGATAAATACATGCAAAGAGAAAAATTAACAATAAAAAAAATGAGCACAGCCACTTAGAAATAGCTAAGGCTAATCGAGCTAAGTGGCTGGACCAAGCGGAAAAAGTATTGCAATAAAGTTACAGAGTATAAAAGATACACACACACACGCACAGAGAACACACAAAAAAAGAAAGGTGGATGTGCACGCAGAAAGATGAAAATAAAGTACATCAATGTACCAGTTAGTAGTTGGATATAATCAATTCTTTTAAGAGATTTTTGAAGCAAGCACGACTCTTAGATTTAAGTGAGTCATCAATGGAATTCCAAACTTTAGCACCGAAAAAACGAATGTTAAATTTGCCGTAATTAGTCCTTGCTTTTGGCAGCCCTGTACTTATTGGAAGTATGATACCTTACATGCTATTGTTGAATGTGGAAGTGCATTTTTGGAGGACATTAGTAAAGGGGATACAAATTTTAGTGAAGTACCCCATACTCTTAACATATATGGTGGTAATATTAATGCAAGTTTTGTTTTGAGTAGCAAAGGAACCCCTGTGAATAACTCATCTTCTAGTGTGTTAGTCCCTAACAGAACATCTCCGTCTCTCCTGCACACATTTGTTGTTGATACGCTACTCAACTTTCCATTGCCATTCAATATACCGGTAATTCTTACTTACACCAACACATCCCGCGTTCACGCCTTCGGGCGTCTTGTTGTTCTTCAAAATCTCGGCTAGCCCAGCTTTCGACAAGTACGCGTACAATTTGCTAGCAACTGTGCGTTAGCTTCAATTTCATCCGATTACTTCGAGTTGTTATTACTCCCTCAGAGAAGAGAAAACGACTCGAAGCAATCGGATGAAATTCAGGCTAACTGTGCATGCCATTGGAGACTTCGGAGCATGAAATATCTAGAAGGAGCCATGAACATGAAGCAAGATCGACGTCTGCACATCAAAAATTTGATCCGGAGACTGTTAAGGTTACAAGTAAGCTTCCACACAACTACGCAAACGACATTTTGGGAAATTTGAGTAGAGGTATACGCTTGGCTTGGTGTACGATGAGCCCCCCACCTCCCGGCCTCTTATGTTTGAAAATACTCTGATGCCTTTCAACTGGGTCCTAAGAATCATTTGTATTCGTAAAGGGCAAACGTAAAAAGGTTTGGAGATTCAGTCGAGAACTGCCGATTATTTGCAGCAGGCCCCTGGTGTCATCTTCTTCAGGAGCGTTCAGTGAATGCTTTTTTGGCAATGCCATTTAATAGTCAAAGATTTCTCGTTGTAAACATTATACCTCGTAAAATTTCGCTATCGAGAAGACCATGAAATACCCTGGGTGCCAGAGGCTTTTCATGCTCGGTCTCCGGTACATTTGGAACAATTTAGACAGAACTCTTAAAACCGCAAAATCCATTTCAACTGTTAAATTATACCTTAAAAATAAAGTGGTTACTGACTTTTTAAATAGCATGTAATTACAGTATTTTATAATATTTTTAGCTTTTGAATATGCATGTTGTAATAATGGTATAGCATGTAGAGATAGTTTATTTTATTTGTATTGTATTGTATCCTGAAAGTAACAAGCCCCAAAGGCTGCTAACTCTGGAAGCAACAGGGGTTGCCACTGTGGGAACTTCACAGTATAAAATACTTTCAGGAAATAATAATAAAAAATTTTATGTGGCTAAATATCATTTAGGCAAAGTTAAACTCGAGCAAGCTGGCCAGTACGTGACCTACGGGGTGGCCCTCGGAGAATTGCAGGGCTCCTTGGGTGCTCTTTTGCTAGTCAGTTGCTAGTGTTGTGTTGCATTGCATTGTAGCTTTGCTTGCTGGTCGTAGCGGACCAATTTTTGCCTTCTTGCGAATTTTGCATAGTCTTGCTCCCTCTCCTCCCTCCTTGCTGGGTGGTTTCATAAGACTGTATTCTCTCAGGTAAGTATTCTCTTTAATAGGTAAGTATCTCCACTGAATTTCATTCAGTGTGACCGTGCCAGTTAGTGGCCGCTCTTGGGGTGGTTCCCACTTCCAGGGTTGCTATGGATACCTCCTCTCTGCTTATTGCATTTAGCCTCCCACTAACCTTTAAGACACCTGCTCCCAAGCTCATCATTAGCAGTGAGTTTAACCCAATTTAAGTTGTATCCACAAGGATATGTGCATTTACTGACCCTTTGCTCCTGATTATAGATTATTAATAATTAATAAATAAGTACCTGGACATAGATGACCCCTTCTAGAGGATTTTCCTCCCTGACTTTGGAAATTCCTGCAACTAAAATTAGATTAAGATAGCAATACTTTAATACTATCATATTAATGTTGCATATTATAATAAAAATAATTGTTTTGACACAAACAGCAAAAGTTCTCCAAGATATAGTCTCCTTTGCACACAATAAAATGCTTATAAACTTCTATGTGAACAATTTTAGAATGTAGCTGCTGGTAAATTAGCCTGCGTGCAGACAATAACTAAACTCTGATTAGTACCGTCTGCGAAGCAGCGCAGAGATCCTTGTTCTGGACCCCCAACGGACTCAACGAATTACTGGAAGTGCGTTTCGAATTTCCCTTCAACCTGATTGGTGATCACGACAAACAAAACAAAGGCCTTTTTTAACTGGCCAATCGTGGCGCGTACTCAAATGTCCAGAACAAGGATTTCAGCGCTGTTTCGCAGACGGAGTTAACCAGAGTTAAATTTCGTCTGCGCGCAGGCTACTGGTAAATGCAATTTAGAATAATTTGAATGTATCTATTAAGTGACCATCAGTGCTAGCAGTCTGTATAACGTGTGTCCAGGGAGCCGTTCATCTGACTCCAAAACTCTGTATTGTGTAGTTCCAGAAAATATCCATACTCCCACCACAGTGGTCTGAATTTCATCCATTGCTTCAAGTTGTTTTCTCCTCTCAACAATGTCTGAATCAACTAGCTGTTAATGCCATCCAGTGACATCACTACCCACAAACCAGGTAGTGATTTTGATTGGTTGATTGTCTAGACATTCACATAATTATGTATAATTATGAGTAATTTTAGTGGGATTGTTGCTTGATATTCAGCAGATCACATCCCTTGCATGCTTGCGTGGAGTTCAAAACATTTCGAAAATCTTTATTGTAAATGGCAAAATTGCCCTTGTCTTCAAAACTGAATAGCTAAATTGAACTGCAAATGAAGAATCATAATTGCGGAGAGTCAGTAGGTTTTTCATTTAGAGCTGCTTTGTGGTCTCCACAGTAATTTTGTTTATGCAAAGATTTATGAGATCAATGTTATAATTTGACCTTCTTCCTATTTTCACCATCAAATGTATTGATTCTCTTAGCTTTTCTTTCTTGTTTCCCTGTTTTCTTTTCCTTTGTTAAGGACCAAATAGTTTCTTTTCAATAAAAGGAAATCGTTGTGTTTTTGAACTAAGTGTTCTGAGTGTGTATTCATTTTTTTTTGTTATTGCGATCGTGTTTGATTATTGACTTACAACTGGTTCAGATTACTGCATGCATTTGATAGCTTGAACATTAAACGTGAATTACGATCAAAAAGGATAAGCAATTCTGAATCGTGTAACATTTCCAAACAATATTTCTTGGTTTGCCACTTGAAAATCGTGTTATACTTTTTGCATGAATTAAGGAGTAGTGACGTCACTGGACGGCATTAACAACCAGTCAATTCAGATGTTACTGAGGAAGTAATAACAACTTGAAGTAATGAGCAGCACTAAAACACGGAATCCAGAACTGGAAACAGAAACGGAAATGGAATACGGAATCCGTGAAAGAAGGTTCCAAGCGATCGAAAAATGTTAGCAACGACAATAAAATAACTAAACAGATAAAAAAAAGACATAAATGAATAAATTGGCTCAGTAGAGGAGACTGCTGTATCACTAGAGGAGTCGCCTTCTGGTGAAAAGACTATTGATACCACTTCCGGAAATGCAAATTCTCATGACAGCAAAGTGAGGAGAAAAACGGCAATGACAAAAACTAGTTCCTTAAGAAAAAAGTAAGTTATATGGAGACAGACTTCGTTTAAATCGACAGAGGCGTTGTTTATATAACTGAAAGGCGTTGCCATCAAGTTTTTCCTGAGTGTCTTTTCTGGGTTGTCTTCAACAGCGTTCAGCTTTATTTATCAAGACAACTTACTCAAGAGAACCATGGCATTGTGGAGTCCAAAGAGAAGAGAGAATTGTGCATGCATTTGCTTGATTCCGCAACTGATTACATCAAAATAATGCACCATGGTTAATAAGCCTCTTCAACAAAAATACGGGCGTCAACGTAAACTCAGTTACTGGTACACCAGTATTCCATCCGAAAAAGTTGAACTTATTGCTAAACACCGTACTAGTACTGTGGTCATGTCATGGGTTGGTCATGTGTTGAGCATTCAACTGGGGACAATCATGTGTGGTCTGAGGCCAACTACTACTATTCTTGACATTTAGCTACAAAGGCAATATTTGACTGTATTATCCAACCTTAGGCTCGTGAATAACAATTAATCGTAAAATTACTTTCATCGGCCTTGCAGTGCAATAACCCACACTACGGCAAACCTTATCAAGACACAATAACAAGAAGGGCAGCACTAAAACACGGAATCCGGAATCCGGAAACGGAAACGGAAACGGAAACGGAAACGGAATACGGAATCCGTGAAAGAAGGTTCCAAGCGATCGATTTGAAAAAAAAATGTTAGCAATGACAATAAAATAACTAAACAGATAAAAAAAAAAGACATAAATGAGTAAATTAGCTCAGTAGAGGAGACTGTTGTATCACACTAGAGGAGTCGATTCCGGTGAAAAGACTCTTGATACTACTTCCAGCAATCAATGCAAATTCTCATGGGACAGCAAAGGGAGGAGAAAAATGGCAATGACAAAAACTAGTTCCTTAAGAAAAAGGTAAGTTATATGGAGACAGACTTCGTTTAAATCGACAGAGGTGTCGCCGTCAAGTTTTTCCTGAGTGTCTTTTCTGGGTTGTCTTCAACATTTCTGGGTTGTCTTCAACAGTGTTCAGCTTTATTTATTAAGACAACTTACTCAAGAGAACCATGGCATTGTGAAGCCCAAAGAGAAGAGAGAGTTGTGCATGCATTTGCTTGATTCTGCAATTGAGTACATCAAAATAATGCACCATGTTTGATAAGCCTCTTCAACAAACATACGGACTTCAACGTAAACTCAGTTACTGGTACACCAGTATGCCATCAGTATGCAGCTTGGCGAAAAAGTTGAACTTATTGCTAAACACCGGAACTGTGGTCATGTCACGGGTTGGTCATGTGTTGAGCATTCAGTTGGGGGCAATCACGTGGTGTAGTCAGAGGCCAACTACTACTATTCTTGACATTTAGCTACAAAGGTAATATTTAACTGTATTATCCAACCCATAGACTCGTGAATAAAATTAATCGTAAAATTACTTTCATCGGCCTTGCAGTGCAATGACCCTCACTACGGCAAACCTTATCAAGACACAATAACAAGAATATATTTAAGAGAACTGCGAAGAAAATTAAAACAAATTCTCTTTGGATTGTACTAAATTATGCAATGTGAAATACTTTAATTTTCTATCATTGATAGTTGATTCCGTATTCCGTTTCCGTTTCCGTTTCCATGATTCCGTTTCCGTTTCCGGATTCCGGATTCCGTGTTTTAGTGCTGCCCTAACAAGAATATATTTAAGGAAACTGCCACGAAAACTAAAATAAATTCTCTTTGGATTGTACTAAATTATCCAACGTGAAATTCTTTAATTTTCTATCATAGATATTTGATTCCGTATTCCGTTTCCGTTTCCGGATTCCATGTTTTAGTGCTGCCGCGAAGTAATTGGATGAAATTCAGGCTACAGAAGGGATTGGAAAGTACAACAAATGGATGATGGCTTCTCTAAACACTCATTTCTCATGACCTCTTTGTATTCAAATAGCTGGTTTGTACAGTCATATTAGTACAAAGTACAAAGCATTTTCTCCCAATGCTATTTTTTTCCAACCAATAGTTGCAATTATGCAACATGACCGCTTGCTGACAGTACAAAAACCGCCGGGCTACTAAGAAGATGGAGTTTAAGTTTAAGTCAGAAAATGTGTGCACGAAAAATCCGTGTAAAAGTTGTTATAATAATTAACCTTTTATATTAACGGAAGGAATAGTAGTCTCCACCAAATTTCACTCAGGATAGCCTACCTTCAATTTAAATTTGTCCTGCTAGTTCCCTTTGCTGACGCAGCACATTTCTATTCCTCCAAGAACCTATCCATGGTGACAACGTACGTGTAACCACTGCAATGTTTAGGATCATCGGCTTCGGAGTCTCAAGGAGTACGCCATTTTCCAGGCGCCATCTTGGTTTCTTCTTGATCCCAGGCTTCACTCCGATGGAGGTTGGGTGGGGTCGAGACCTCATGTTATTCACCCCTTTAGAAACGGAAAAAAAGAAACTGTAATATAATAGATTTAGCCATGGTCAGGGCTAAAAGCGAAGCTCTCGATAATATTTATAGTAGGCTAAAACAAAATATAAAAGCGGCGAAGGCAACGAGAACGGTGAAAAAACAATAGTAGGTCGGGTGACCCTTTTCGATGGAATGGTGGATTGACGGAATGACGGAACGGAATAACGGAATACACAGAATATTCTAAAATACGGAATATGTGGAATACTCTAAAACACGGAATTTACAGAATATCCTGTATTTGATTTGAACTGGACCGACAAAAAAGCGGAGGCAAGGTATACGCGGTTGTTTTGAAATATTAAAAATTCAATTTTCGTACAGCCGTACATTATAGACCTAATGACTGCTTTGAAAGCCATCTTGACGAGTGAAGGGGGGTCTTGTATGGGAGTCTACTGTTGGATGCTTTTCATAAAACGGCTGCTCTGAAAAAAAAAAAAGAATTGTAAACTCAATCTTCACAGCAAAGGATTATATTGTACTAACAATTAAGGGGGGCTAGACTTTTGCCTAAATTTGTCCGGTCGCCTGACTCAGATTTTCCAGACATTTGTCTGCAATTTTTCATGGGGAATTTTAGTCGGCAGGAAGAAAAACATTTTACACACAACACTGTATATTTTCACGCGGTTACCTACCCGTAAAGATGGCCTCCAAAACCGTGATTACCGTAATGATTCGCGAGTAGACGGGTAGAGCCCTCCTTCCAATAAACGCCCCATTTCGATTAAGCCCCCCCCCCCCCCCCCCCCTCGAACGTATTTTTGTTAATAAGCGCCCCATTCTGCTAAGCGCCCCTATTTAATATTATATTATATTGCAAAATTGCTGCATAACAAGTTGAATAGCGATGTTGCGCGTTTTACCCCCGGGGGGGCACTTGGGTATTTTTTGGGTGGGTATATGCCGCCCGGGGCTCCAAATTGGCATCCCCTTCTAAAAAAAATTCCCCTAAAATTGATACCCTGTTCTAGAAATGGGCCACTTTTTTATACCCCGTTTTAGAATTCGCCCTAAAACTGATACCCCGTTCTCGAAATGGACCACTTTTAGCCCTGTTTTTTAAAAAGATATTTCTTTATTTGTTCGACTTATACATCAAATAAATGCTTCTTCATAATCAGCAACAATCTTAAGCAGAAGATAAAGCTGTGATCCACAATTTTTTCTATTTCCCATATTATTAAATATTATACCCCGTTCTAGAAAACGCCTCTGAAATGGATACCCCGTTCTAAATCAGGAGCTTCAAAATCAAAATCAAAATGGGCGGCACATACCCGTATAGGTAATGTATGGGAGTACCCCCCTCCCCCACGGGGTTTTACCACTCACATCGGACCTGTCTTGCAACAAATCAGGTACGTTGTTAACAGATTTGAAAGTGGGTGGTAAAACGTGCAACATCGCTATTCAACTTGTTCTGCTGCAATTCTGCAAGACAAGTTGCACGTTTTTTTGTTGCCCGTTTTTCCGCACCTTTAAAGAATGCTGTTTTAGGATTAGGGCTAAGACTAGCCGTTTTTTTATCAAATCAGGTGTTTGGGAAGCGTAGAGAGCTCAAATCGGCTATTTTAGATGGAAAACAGCTGTTTTTTTTTTAAATCAAATCAGGTGTTTCGTAAGAGCGGAGAGCTCAAAATTGGCTATTTTAGATGAAGAACAGATGTTTTTATCAAATCAGATGTTAAGCCTGGTTCTTATATGCCAGCGATGTATCTGCGACGTAGCGGCCGGTACCGCCTGCGACACTTCTCGGACCAATGAGAACATGCGCCGCGGGCAACTTGAGCCAACGCAGAGTTCTACCGCCGGGAGGCCTGCGAAGTTAAACTTGAGTCAACTTCGTACGCATGCCGGGGGTAAAGACTGGGATGAGCCATGTTGCCGGCCACTTCTGTTCCCATATCTGGACAGTATCCGAGGCAGTACCGGCGGCCATGTCGCAGGTGCATCGGCGGCATATGAGAACCAGGCTTTAGGCAAGTGCTGAGAGCTCAATTCAGCGATTTAAATGGGAAACAGCTGTTTGTATGAATTTTGTACGTAGCCCTTTTTTAAAAAAAATCAGAGCTGGTAACTTTGTAAAATTGATATAGGTGTGTTCTCTAACATAACAAAAACAATAAAAAAAAGTTTCAAATTTTGGCCAAAAATCATGGGTTTACCTCTGAAAAAATATATTTCAGCATGGCAACTTGGTAAGATCAGATATTTTACAGTCTGGGATAGTTTATTTTTTTCTAGAACATAAACGAACTTTTCTTGTTCTGTGCAAAAGCACGCCAAGAAAACAATATTAATTTTTTGACCAAATTCATGGGTTGAAAAAAATAATTAATATAGAGACCAGGTAATTAAATATCGATACTCTTGTAGCCGAGGAGGGCTTATTTTCTATCTAAAACATAACAAAATATTATCTCGTAGCCCAGTTTGCTCAAAAGCAAACAAAGAAGAAATTTCAAAATTCTTTGATCAAAATCGAACATTGAGAAGATGTAAAATCAATACGTTTATAATCTAGGAGGGCTTGTTTTAGCCTGCGAACGGCAGACGTTTCTCCTCGCTCAACGCCGCTGAGGGACGTTTAGCGAAAAGTCCTTCAGCGGCGATGAGCGAGGGGAAATGTCTGCCGTTCGCAGGCTCGGTTTGTTTTGTATCATTAGAATATTACCAAACAATTTTTCATAATCTACTTGCTTAAGGGGAGAGACAAAAGCAGCTTCATTTCTTGACCAAAATCTTGTATGGCGACTTTTGAAAATTAAGTTTCGAGTTGACCCAACGAAACATTGGTTAAACACATCTCTCATCTTTCTCTCGGAATCCCCCTGAAGTAAAGAATAATAGGCCATTTCTGATTTCAAATAACCGTCACTTTCAAAACGAGGCCTTTCTTGTGAAAATACGTTTTATTTCCATGAAAATAAAAATTCATTTTCATATCAATGCCTTCTCACTTATCCGTGCTTTAAAATGGAGGCTTTAAACAACTCGGAAATGGCCTATATATTTTAAGTTTCCTTATGAAATTTTGCATTTCACCGATGGATATATATAAATTCAAGTTCCCTACTAGTAGCAATCGTAGAATAGGTACCAATGGATCGCAAGAATCCCCCTTTACCAATTTGAATCATTGATGCCAGTCAACACACTTGTTAGCTCCGCTCAAACCAAGAAATCTATCGGTACGTGTTAGCCTGCGTAGCAGGCGTCGAAATGGGTAGGGCACTTTCCTCCCTCCCCCCTCCCCTATCCGTTTGGGCGCATGCATGCCACTCAGGCTAGTTTGTGGGGGTATTATCATAATCACTACTGAAAACAAAATCACCACTTGGATAACTACTTTTTAATGTTTACCTACACATAATGTCGCTTACAGATTAACGAAAACCAAACGAAAGTGGAATAAGTGTTAGGACGGGTTTTTCTTTCCATAAAAAGCGGATTACTAAAACAAAGAGAACTCGAACGTAAACAAGTCAACATAGCAGACATAGCCTGCGTAGCAACAGTTTCCGCACAAGTTCCCCAAGAAAGTTGGGACGACAGTAAAAGGAAAATGTTTCCTCTTTTCCCCTGCCCTCCCCTCCCTTCTTCCTCTTTCTCTTTGCTCCGCTTCAACGCTTCAACTTTCGCGCAAAAAAATGCAAACACTTGCCCCGCAAGTTAAAACCAATAAAGAGCAAACCTAACGTGACGTAATAAGAGAAGGGGCTTGACGGACGCGCATTTTCCCGCGTTTTAAATATCATCAACTGCATCTTATTTCCTTGAGTTTTAATTGGTTCATTACGTCATGGGCATCTGATTTGATAGGCTAGTTCTAACAGAAATACATCATAAAAGTGCTGAAAATCAGTAGAACTTGAAACAAAAATAAAATATACGGTAGAGTAGCCTTATTCCATGTATTACTGAAAACCTTTGCTTATTGAAAATCTGCACAAAAATAAACCAGCCACCGTGAAAATAAAAACTGTAAATATAAACTGTCACTGTTGGTTCATCATAAAAATGGTTGCACTGCGCACACAACGAATGTATACACGCATTTGCGATTGAAAGGATAAAATTGTTCTTTAAAGTGTCTTACAGCAAAGACGAATATCAAGTACTGTACAGTCTTGGGAACGGGCACGTAGCTACTTTGTTGTGAAAATGCTTTGTTCCCTACTCAAATCGTTCCAACACTTTCGCTTTTCCTTACCATCACTCGCGCGTGACTCTGGCCAATCAGAACTCGTGCATATAAGATGGACCAATCAGTATTCAAGACGACATGACACCAGTGCTAAGCGCGGGAAATACGTGAGAGCACCTATCAAGTGACTTTCGCTTCCCTTCTCACTGGTCGACAATGTGATGCAAGTTTTCTAAGCCAGTCACAAAGCACAGTAGTGGACAACGACACCAACTGTGAAAATCATTTTCACGTGTTTGCAAGTGAGGTAAAAAAGAAACTCTTATTATAAAGCATAAACAAGAATTCAAGAACTTCAAGATCTAACTCCCTGCTGGAGTTTGAAGGCACAGTATTTACAGCAGCATTGCTCATTTGAAAACTCTTTTAGCAACAGTATTGTTTGTGCTTTAGAAAAAAGTAAAAACTACCTTCCTTCCAGTTATCTTGTGATTCTCACGGCTCCTGGGAATGTAAAATAGCTAAAACGCAGCTGGAACAAATGATAAAAGAATAATAATTCTTTTAACTTAATTAGCAAAGTTGTCCAGATGTTGCTTAATTAAAAGACAACGTTCCTGTTTTAGCCCGCATTCTGTGGAGTGTTCATTTCATTTGACCTCGACCTGAGTTGGTCACGTGATTCCCTTCCTTTTCCAGCATGCACCTGGGCAAGCTGTTCGCTGTGCTTCCATTGGGATGCAGAAAACTCCATTCACGTCCTTTCCTATATAAAAAAAATTGACAAAATTAACAACAAAAGTAATAAGCCTTGACTCCATAATTCCCTTGATATGTACATTAGGTCGGTACGACATGTTGTTATTATTTCACTGTTCTTTAGTCTTGCAAGGCAGCAGGCGAACCTAAAGTGACGCTCCCCTCAAATACTAACAGTTAAGTTGAAAATTGAAACTCTTGCAATATCCTGCGAGCGAGCTATCCATTTCGAGTGGCGAGCGAGCGGCGCAGGGGCGGAGGAAAAGGAGTATTCTCCAACCCTCGCACTCGCGTCTTCTTTTGCTTGCGGTACTCGCGTGACTTCTGACTACTCCTGCAAAGACGTTTACACACAAACAATATAAAAACTTGAGCCTGCGATGCAATGGAAATAATCAACAGGACAACGGAAAACTTCAAAAATACACAGCCTCAATAAGCAGTGGACCTAGGCATGTCATAGCATTCGGGAGTTAAAAAACTGATGACGTCACAAGTGGCACAATGGAAGGGGATTTACATGGGCAGTTATGGGCGATAAACCTTGTCACAAATTGATGTTTGAGGCACCAGAACGATGAATTGAGTTCTAGTACTAAATTCAAACTTAACATATCAAAGGCTGTAAGAACATCTATTCACAGGTAGTGATATTTAATGAATCAAAAAAAAATATTCACATTTTTTACATGTGCTAAGAATTTCTTGGCAACCGGCCAATGACAAGAAGCCTGAAAGCTCCGGGAACGAAACGTATCCTTTCTTCGCAGGCGGCTGAAAGGACACCTGGCGTACCACAGTTTCGTACCCAGCGCCCTCAGGCTCCCTGGTCAGTGGATAGTCGCCTGAAACTAAATATCCCATCGACACCCACCTGCGGTGGTTTGATGGGTATCGCAGCCGTTGGCCGCCGTCTTGTATGTGGTTGCTGTGATGATTCAGGTTGCGACTGCTGTGTTTGCTGTTGTTGTTGCATCAGTGCGGCTGGTGGCGGATAAAATGTACCTCCCCCTTGCATGGGCATACCATACATCTAGGCACATAAATACGACACTGTTAGTACGAGCGATTTTCAACTAAGTGGAGAGAGAAATTTTGTAACTGCTTGTACCTGCTTTGCATTGCTACGCTTGTGATTAGCTGAAACACGTCGCGTCGCTGTCTCCACCAATCAGAAGAAAAATTTAAACAGATCATGTGACCTACTTACGCGTGTTTCCACGCATTTATCAGCGGCTACATAACGGTTACACCTGATTGGTCCATTTGAATTCCAAGTGTACTGTGATTGGCTAAGACCATTACTTAGGATTTATTTTTAGGACATTGACATAAAAACAACTGTAGCCTACTAACACCAAGGGTGTTCAAAATTGAATAAACCCTCGAATTGATTTTGCAACGTTCAAGAAAGATCACTACGCATAAGGTACAACTAAGTTTCATTAAATCATATCACGATAAGAATTCAACCACATTCAAATCTTACAAGGCTCCTAAATTTCACAAAGAACATGAAAGAAATAGACTACAGTTTGAAACAAAACTCTGCTTGCATGGCTAGTGCTACAATGTTACCAAACCAGGTAAAAGATTTGCCCACAAGGTACATTCTATCTGTGACATTACTTAAAAACATAACACACATAAAGCAGAAGATAAATTGTTATGTAACTCACCTGTTGACCAAGGAAAGGATTCATCCCAACATTCATCATTGGAAATCTGAAAGGAAAAGCACAACCAATAACTTGAAGAGAGAAGAACACAAAAAAATTCTGAGTTCCACATGGGAATTGAACCCACGACCCTCCAGACACTAGTCAGGTGCTCTAACCACTGAGGTAATGAGAACTCTAGTGATGAGCAGACCACTTGTTGGCTGATATTATCTCCAATGAACACACAAATTAACTGCATTGTAAGAAATCAAATTACACAGTTTGAATTTTCATGAGGAAAATACAAAGAAATTCACGTTTGATGAGTGTCCTTAAATGTCATTAAACATAGCTTAGTTTCAGTAGCTCCAATTGCCTACGCAAAAATTACTGAATGGCCCAACACCTAAGGATTATTGAATGAGTAAAGAGACCCACAAGGAAGCTTAACAAGTTGTTGTTTTATCAAGTTTTTGGGCCACCTGCCTTCATGTTGTGATTTCATAGAGCTACAATCTTGGACAAAATAAATGGAAAATGGCGCGTTTTTGCCCTTCGCGCGGCTTCATCCTTGATTTGAGGGGGGGGTGGGGGTTTGCTGTTCCATTTTATTTTGTCCAAGATTGCAGCTGGGTCACGGCATGCATATGATATCATGCTTGCCCAGATGTAAGCATATGTGATTTTATTAAAAGATGTAAGCTAAGAGTGGAATGTTTGGCTTTGCATAGCATTAGGGATGGACCATTATTTTTTTGATGGGGTGGGGGGGGGGGCTGGAAAATTTTCACTTGTAAACATTATTTTTATATACGGCACCTGCTCCAAACAATTCTTTTGTCTGTTTCCGTCTTCCTGCAAACACTTTGTTTTCTTGCATACAATTTATTTCAGAGTCTACAGCCTCTGCAAACAATTTATTTCAAAATTTTCCACCCTCCCCCCCCCCCCCCAGTGAAAAATTAATGGTTCGTCCCTTAATCATCTTAGTTCTGTTCTCTATGCACTGTTACATTTAAAGGAAGGTACTAAGTGCACAAGTGAGGGGACTACACCTAGTTGCTAGCAATTGACTCACTGTGAATTATTGTACATCATGGGCTGGCCTGCAAAGGACTGGACCCCAGTGTAATTGGGAACATAACCAGCTGATGTCACCATGTTGGGCTGGGGGACTGGGCCTAGCTGAGCAGCTTGTATACCTAAAGAAAAAAAAATTTAAACAGTAGTTTTTAGGTCTCCCACTTCTCATTTGTTGTGGACGAAGTTTAAGAAACTTTCACTTGCTTACAATACATAAGATGTAGTGTCTCACTGACATACGTCAGCAATACTAATTATTATTACATGGCTGAAATGGCGAGTAAGCAAGATGAAGCAAAAACTGTGTTGTGATTGGCTACCTGAGCGGGCAAAATGGGTCCATTGCACCTGCTGAGCATTACCAGAATTGGTCCACAAAAAAGTTACCTTTTAGATCGTATAATAAATCCCATATTGGCAAGCTTGTTCCGGCAAGATGACTTGAAATTGGCCTCGTTCTACTTTTTGTTTTAATAATAATATATTTAAAACTTAATTATTAATAAATTATTTCCCTTGTATTTACTTCATCACAGTCCATAAATACACAAGAAAGAACTTGGCCAGTATCCGACCATCTTGACCTCACACTTGGGTTGTTTTCCAAATTAAAAGGGCAAACTGTTCAGTGCTTGGTTTGGGTGTATGATAAATAAAATTCAGGACTGGTAAATTTCATCCTGGAATCCTGTCTACCATTTGTACAAATCAGTTCCATTTACCTGAAAATGGCCATGAAGGCCTGAAAATGGTATGAAATATGCTTTGAAGAAATAGAACATAAATTTCCATTTGGCACATTTCGTCTGGAAAAAAGGACTTACCTTTCAGATGTTCCATTGCTACTAAAATTTTCCCACGGAAGGAAAGAAAATGGTGTTCTATTTACATTCTAACTGGATTTTCCGGAAACTTTAATTTTGTAAATGGTAGACAACCTTGGTTAATAACACATGACACTGTACAAACCTTGCTGAGCCTGCATTTGTAAATGCGCCGCTAAAACTTGCTGCTGTTGTTGAGGGTTCAAAGCAGGTTGTGGAACTCTGGGGGCAGCCACACCCTCAGGGCCTACACTCTGTTGAGCTGCCACAGCTGCTGCTGCTGCTGCTGCTGCTGCTGCTAGTTGTTGTTGCATCATAGTCTCATGCTGAAGGGCTCCCATTGGTTGCGGACTGGGGTTAGCCATTGGCATCCCGGCAGCCATTTCAGGACGGTCAGCTATAAGATTATGCAGTGGTCAGTTTTCATCTTATCACAGGCAATGAAATTAAATTCCACATGAAAGTTGTTTGGTAACTTTTAGCCTCCAATGTCACACAATCTGTGTCAGACGATACTTATGACACAACCTTGTACAGAACTAGTTGAGACAATGGAAAAATTTCTGCTACAGTCAAACCTGCTTTACGAACAGCCACTTAATACGGACACCTCATTATTACAGACAGTTTGTTTTGTCCCTGGGGAAAGAAAGCGCTTACATTTTCTCTACATTCAACCCACTTAATACAGTCACCCCATTAAGGTCAGCACTTTTTAACATCTGTCGAAAGGCCCTTGGACACCTTATGAAGTTTACACAGCGTAGTATTCCTTATCGTTTTGGATTAGCCGGTTAAGCACTGCGTTTTACAGATCAGGGTTAAGCACTACCTTTACTGATTAGGGTTAAGCACTGCCTTTACTGATTAGGGTTAAGCACTGTTTCGAAAATGGCTAGGTTCCTTTTTTTGGGTTGGGGTTGATGCTATGTGTACCTTAACCTACCTTGTGGAAACTTCAGAAGGTGTCCAAGGGCCTTTCGACGGATGTTAACGAGTGCTGACCCCCCATTAATATTTAACAATTAGTCGCCGAGGGCGACGTGAATATCGGCAAATAGTCACCGAGACGAAGTCGAGGTGACTATTCGCAAATATTCACGTCGCCTGAGGTGACTAATTGTTTTAGTATAATTACATTGATGATTATTCGAGAAAATAAAATTATTGATCAATTTCCGACCCCGAAACATTAAAAAATCTGGCTGCCATTTTGAAAACTGCTAGCCTTCAATGCTATAATCAGCGCGCGGTGATTATAGCGGGATAGAGCGAAGCTCCTAGCCAATAACCGCTTAAAACATTAAAGGAAGGTTAAAATAATAAAACAGATACAACAGATGCCACGGATTGGCAAAACTGAAGAAGATTGAAACGGATTGAAATTAGCATTTTTGAAAACTGTTCAGCCTAACAGTTTTTCAAAGTTTATCTCCGCTGATTGCAACTTCAGAAATAACGCTCAGGAGACACATTTGTTTGTCTCTGATCTCTGATTTTGTCATTTACCTGTAATTTTTTGTGCTTACTTTAAGTTCCATAGCGATTGAGGGCAAGTAATTGGCAAAATTAAACAAAATGAACTGGACTGCCGTGACACAGCCCCTTTAAGACCACCACAATATTGAGTGGAAGAGGGAAAAGTTGTTCTCATTTGAAGACAACATGGTATCAAGTATTGTGCCAAAAGGATGTCTGTATTGGAAAACTCCCCAAAGCATGTTCAATGCAAATTGAAATGTTCCCTGCTAGAGTCTCCATTTCTACTTTTTAGAAACAACACTAACTGGTTTCAAGGGATTCTCCTCTGGGGTCCATATTAATAATTTTGAAGATCTTGGAATTAACATTACCTGGTCCAGAACGTTGTTTTGTAAGTAATGCCATACAACTTCAGTTAGCAAAACAAAATAACTTGGATACGGAGTGAGAAAATTCTTTGGATTTTGGCTTTAGAAAGAGATTTGTGCCTGTAAAGTGATGGTACTTTCGAGAAACAGGCCACAGGATCAGGTTCCTTGTGGGTCCTTACCAGATGTAACAGCCATGTCCTGTCTCAGCATGACATCTGGCTGTTCCTGCAGAACATGGACACCAACAGGTTGCGCTGGAGGGGTCCCTGCTGGAACATACAAACCTTGATAGGCTGCGAAAAAGAAAATGGAAACAACAAGAGTTAATTATCAGCCTTGGCCTTCAACATGCAGGATAAGAATATGAAACCTCGCTTGTCCTAAGGGCAAAGTTTTGATTTAGTTTACAAGCCTGAAGGTCACAGTAGCCTGAGCTACGCTAAACATGACGGAGTTTTAATAGATGTCATAATAATCCCTCATTTACCAATTTTTTTTTTCAAAATAAAATTTTGTTTCATCTCTATAAAGTGAACAAACAGTTGAACCTCCATGTGTGACCACCTCTCATAAGCGACCACCTATCAAAAAACACCAAAATTTCCCAGTGAAAACCTTACAGTTGGAACATCCTGAAAACAACCACTTCTTGTAACAAACTGCGACAACATTTCAGGGCTGACGGTTGAGTAATTTTCCATTGTTTTTAACTTTTTGTAAGCGATGACTTGACACACTAGCTGATCTCTATGTCCGCGGTATTTACCAAGAATTACTTTTAGCGACAACATGGTTCTAGACATATTGCAACTTAGAAATTTCATGCAATGAAACATTGGATCAATTAAGGTTTCTGGGAAACTGCCCACCTACCCCTCCCCTAAGATAACATTAACACTTACTTCTCACTTAGGGCAAAATGATGCTTACGGGAGGGGTAGGTGGGCAGTTTCCCAGAAACCTGAATTGGTCCGAATTATCTTCCATGCAGATGTGTTCAGGCCTGTTCTTGGAAAAGACCCACTGTGGTTTAACTCTTGTAAATGACCACTTTGAGTTTCAACTGTATAAAGAAGAAACTCACCTAGTTGCTCAAAATAAGCTTGATCAGGGTAGACGGCCCCCATTTGTGACATCATTGCTTGCTGTATGGAAACCGGCATCTGTTGTGTTGTGCGCTGCTGTCTTTGTGAAGAATAGCGTTTAGGTTTAGTTGTAGTCACACCTTGTGATGGCCCTGGACTTGGTACACCTGGCACACCAGCTTCCTTTTGGGGGGAAACTTGTTTTGATTTTTTGCTTTCTGGCTTTTTAGAAGACTTTTTCTGCTTTTCAGCTGCAAGACAGTGAAGTAACTATTTGTGGGTGAAAAAGTAAAGGAATGAATAAACAAACAAACATGAATCATTTTTACCTTTTGCAATATTAATCTTACAGTAATAAAACTAAAATCATGCAAATCTGACATAACAGGGTCCGAATTACCTATGCAGCCTATGTGATAACTACAAATAGGCACAATTCATGGGCCATTTTAAAATGATTTTAACAAGCTTGTTTCTTCTGCATAGTTGAATGTTATATAAGCACTCAATTAGAAATTGTTAAATACACTAAAAAAATAGAAAGTCTTGAGAAAAGCAAGATGCACTTGCCTGAAGTTTCTTCTTCTCCCGCATTATTTTCTTGTTGTTAACGTTTCCCATGTTGTTTATCATAAAACACCAACAGAATGTTTTCTATACTTTCATTAATAATAATTGGAAGGGAGCAAACTATAATCAATTTTCCTTCTGCAAATATCTAACTGTTGTAACCTGTTCATCTGTAGGATGCCTAAAATGCCTGCAATCCAACAAATGGTTTCAGCCTCACTAACAAAGTATTTAAGCTTAAAAAGAAATGACCATGAGACTATAAGAGCATTATTGTTTTTTTACAAACATTCAACTGACCAGCCTGCACAGATTCTCCAACAGATTTCTCTTCTTCAATTACCTATAATACATAAAATAATACAGCATAGCATAACCATAAATGTTGTGGTATCATATATATGTTGTGGTTCAATTTTATCCTTGGTTCAAATTTTATTTCCCTTTGTTTTAAACTCATTTATCATACATTACCATACCCCAAAACAAAGGGAAATAAAATTTGAAGCAAAGATAAAATTGAACCACAACATATACATGTATTAAACTATTACTGGTAAATGGCAGATAAAATTGTAGCTGATAAAATATTTTTAATCAGCTAAGCAGTTATAAGTCAGTGACTAAATTCCATGGTGTAAACAGTTTCAAGAATTAACAAAACCACTTCAGAGCTACTTTTGTGATGTATTATTTTGATGCATGAGTTTTTAAATACATTCTTCTCACTCCAAAAGTGAAAGGGTGATGCAAGCAAGTGAAAAAAAATGAGTAGGATGGCTATTAGCTTGCAAGACAGGGGCTTGGAAGTAATGGCCACAAGAAAGACAAATCTGTTTAATGGAAAATGTGAAGACACTAAGGTTTAGGATTTCGCGATTATATTTCTCACATTATCATGGTTGCATCAAAGTAATCATCTTTGTCTTTTAATATTTCAAAGAGCACACTGATTAATTTCTGTTTAAACAATTTTTTGACATAATCTCTCATTCTACCTGGGATCTCATTCCATAATTTAGAGCCAAAAATTGGGATGGCTTGTCCTAGTTTTTCAAGACACGGGAGGGGAGAGGGAGTCATGGGCTAATCGAGCAGGCACTCCCTCCCCTCTTGGGTGTCTCTGCCGTGTGTTCTGTTCTTTCTCACATATCACTGTCAAGTGTCTGCTATGCACTATCACGTCCTGAGACATAATGTGGCCCCTGGTAGCTAACAATCATTTGCCTATGGGCAACCAGAAAATGTTAGGTTTTACAGCAAATGTAATGTATAATGTTGGACACCATTGATTTCACAGGATCAAAGCTTAAGGGTTCTCTATTTTGTTCTTAGGGCACAGCCTTGAGAGATGGATGATGGAGAGATGGTTGTACAGACAAATGGATGAATGGGATGAGAGGTATGGCTGAATGGATGGATGGGAAGGGATGGATAGGACAGACAGACAGACGGACGGACAGACGGACGGATGGGTGGAGACAAATGCATGGATGGAGAAATAAATGAATGGCTTAGAATGAAACTAAATAAATGTAAAATTTCACCTCCTCTGCCATATGATATTCTTCTGCTTCCTCTTGCTGCTCCTCCTGCTGTGCCAACTCTTTGTTCTGCTCATCTTCTCTATACTCTTCTCCTTCTTCTTCCTTTACTTCTCCATCAGTCTCTTCAGCATCTACAAAGAATATTAGAAATAATTAAAAAATAATACAAGACAGCAGTAATCAACAATTAAATGACAGCTTCAGTACCAAATAAAGTTGCCAAGGTAAAGCTTTCAAATTAATTTACACGTAATTTGAATCAAGTCACAGTTTTGGATTACAGTTGAACCTCCATTAAGCGGCCACATTCTATTAAACGGCCATCTCTACCAAGCAGCCACAGCCACCTTTTGGGCCTCCAAACATGAGTTCTTCCATTGTTGTCACCTTCATGGAGCAGCCATCAAGTAGTTGATAGAGGAAAATGCAGCTCCCCACACTCATAAGCTCCACCCCAAGTTATAGGTCCCCACTGCTGGGTTCGTACCCTTTTTTGAACAAAAAATTCAAGGACTTTCAAGGACACATTTTCCATTTTCCAAGGACTCCATTCACTGCAAAAAAGAACCTTGAGTCTGTCCTTTTGGTTCTTCCACAACATGAGCAATTTTATCCTGAAGGTCTTTCTGTGATTGCTCCTTTTAGGCACTTGAGAATCTGGAGTGGATAAAGTTAGCACCGAAATTCAAGGACTTTCAAGGTGCGTGCAAACCCTGCCACTGGATAGTAAGCTCTCCTTAAGCTAGTATTGAAATGAATTTGATTTATTATGGTGTTTTGAAGCTGTTGAAAATTTGTTTCAAATGCACATTTACTATTCCAGTTACAAGCTACCTAGGCTATGAGCCCCTCCATTAATTTTATAAGCCCTTCTAGAACCCCTAACAAGCCAGGGACTTCTAAGTTACAGTTTACAGTAGGAATACAAATGCTAAATGGAAACTTTCCACTCACCCTTAAAGTGCTCCCCTTCGTCCTGTTTCTTCTTTTCCTGTGCTTCCCTTTTCCGAGCTTCTTCTCGCTCCCGTGTAAAATCTGCTGCATTCTTCCTTGGCTTCTTGAGCTCCTGAACCTGGCCTCTGCCCCTTCCCCTCCCCCTGAGTTTACTATAACTGTGGGTGGTACTGCTGGGTGAAGACTTTGCTTGAATCTCATTTGAAGGGGTAGAGTTCTCACCTCTGCCCTGATTGTCTTCCTTTTGGCCTCTTCTTGCTCTTAAATCCCTTGTGTCATTTCTTTACAAGAATAAAAATAATCAGTCATCTATGCTAAACGAAGGTCTAGCCACTTAAAGAGCAAAGGGACTACATGTACCTTCACTTCTCAGTTATTTTAAGACCCTGAGTATTGGACCAGCCCTGGGAATCAAACTGCTCCACAGTCAAGTGCTCTACCGACTAAACTACAGTAATTCCGTCACAGTTAAAACAAAATTAAGGAACAAAATTATTGCAAGTGGATCAAATTTTACTATCCTTGGTGAGTGTAGATTCCTTATTCAAGAGCATTAACATGAAAATTTGCCACACTGTTCCCTATGTATTTCTTTTGAAACATTTCTGAGTCATGCAACACGTGTGCAACACCTCCATCTTGTTTTATGCCAAAACAGTGAGAATGCAATCTGGGAACAGGTGATTTTATAGGCCAAGCTTAACTTCTGCTTCATTCCATTTTTGCACACATAGCACAGAGGCAAGAAGTTTTAGTGCATGTAGGCCTAAGAAAAGGGAAAAAATTGATCCTTGGGCATGTTTTCACATTGAAATAAGCACTATTATCATTCAATGCAAATGTTTCTTCCTTTTCATTGGCTGAGAGCCCACCACATGACCTGCAAATAACTGCCTACAAATAATGGTGTGCTCATGCGCAATGTTGTTCAGCTGTTTTTGGCTGCAAATACTATTCTGCTCATGCGTAAATGAAACCACGCTCATTTCTCCTTGCTCGTTTATGTGATCTCAGTCATTACCCTTGGAAGGCAGCGCGTGCTAACCGCTTTCCGGAGATATTATTTATTACAAAACAAACTCAGTGATCAAATGATAAAACAATTATTTAACTCGATTATCGCAAAATATCATGATTAGTCAGTGTCTCGCAGATCAATTATTTGCCTCAGCCTTCAGCTTTGGCATTATTGATCTGCTCACCACTGACAAATCACAATATTTTGCTCAACCTCGTCCAATAATTGCTAGTTATCCTTGGGCTTGTCAAAAGGTATTTTATGTCAGCAGCTTGAAATAGTCATCTGACTAACAAACCTGAAGATGACAGTGCGCTCATTTTACGCCCCCCCCCCCCCCCCCCCTCCATCAGTGCTAAGTTTTATAGGTTTTTAAAGCTACTTAAAGCTACACAGAAAGGAAAGAAGTTGAAAGAAGGATTTGAGGTCACAACCAGGGTATAATCTCCTGGCGGTCAGTGATGTACCTGCCTAACCTAACCACCTGCACTAATCCTTCCTCCTTGCCTCTCTAAAAACTCTTAAGTGAAATCCTGGCTTACATGTGAAAGGTTTTTAGAACTTTCACACTTAGGGTACTCTATACTTGCTGGACTGTCTTGACGACATCTATGCTGTTTTTTACTAAAAGGGACATTTCTTGGGGAATAAGCACCCATACCTGTAGTAAGAATAGTATTATTACAGGGCTGTCAGTAAAGAGCTGAAGGCCTGGTATTTCCCCTGGCTACTAGGGACCTCATGATCCGACAACAGCAACGTCAGTGAAAATGTCGCAGAAAAAATAGACTTCACACTGTTTGAATTTTTTTCACCATTATACCATGTCAACCAGTTACTTGAAAGTAGGGAAATTAGGTTGGAACTGAAGAGAGGGGACTGTGTCCGAGTCCAGAGGCAGAGAGTAAAATTAATCACCTTGCCGTTCCCACTCTCAAGTCAACTAAAAATTTGGTCATTTCAAGTTGTAGTTGTGCAGGGATGGCAAAGAAAATGTACAAAAAAGCGTTATGCACGTGCAGAGTTGTTGTTTTGCTCATAAAATACAGTGTTTTTTGACGTTCCCATTGCCGTCGCTGTCGTAATTTTGTAAGGTCCCTACTATAAGCATGACCCCTGGCTACTTTCATAGGAAACAAAAAGAAAATGGAACCGAAAGAATGTCCTAGCTGTTCAATTCCCCACTGTCTTATTGCATATACCAAACAACTTGAAATCTTGGTGACAGCCCTGTTATTGTAAAAGTTTAGAGCATTTTGATCATGTCCCATGGAAAATTGCACTACATAATTAAGTTTCAATTAATTGTAAGTGTATAATAGTAATAATTACAATTATTGTAAGAGTCCAACATACTGAAATGAAGAAATGATCGTCGCAGTGATTAACAGTCCAACATACTGTTAACATACTGTTAACTTCTCAATAACATTGGTTCTATTTGTTTATAATGAACATACCTTTCATTCCCAGGACTGCCAAATCCTCCACCTCTCCTGTTCTGGTCTCCTCTCTCTCCTTTAACCGGTCTTCTGTCTTGCCATTCGCTTCTCTTTCCCTCACCAAATCGTCTATTTGGGTCACTACTATATCTTTCATCACTTCTTTCTTCATCATTTCTATCCCTTGAACTCCTATCCTCTCTTCTTCCATAATCATTATCTTCCCTTCTTCTGGCACGCTCATGCCTTCTCCCGTCATCAGTCCTGTTTCTGTCATAACCGTGCTTTCTATCATCTTCATATTCCTTTTCCCTATTATCATAACCCCTTCTATTTCTACGATTTCTTTCATTCCATTCTTGCACTTCCCCATCAGCCTCTTCTACTTCATCGCCCCAATTTCTTCCCTGATATTGCCTCCTCCCACGGGATCTTTCCCTGTCACCATCTTCTCTGTCCTGTTGTCTTTCTCGTCTATCAAACCCCCTTTTCCTGGTATCACTTCCTTCCTCTGAATCCCCAGAGGTTTGTCTTCGCCTTCTCTGCTCTTGTTCATCATTTCTCAGTCTTTGCTCTGGAGCTCTGTTTTCTTTATTTCGTTCATTTTCTTGGAATTCCTCATCATCCATTCTCATGCGATTCCTTCTACGCTCCCCTCCCCTGCCTCCCCGGCCTCCTCCTCTGACAAATTCCTGCAAGTCATATCTTCTCCTCCCACCTCGGCCACCTCCCCTTTCCAGCCATCGAGAAGTCGCCTAAGAATAAAAAATGGCTGCTACTATCATTCAATAAATTACAATAACACTTGTGAGAGAGACATAAAGGTGTCCAGCTTATGAAGAGTCTGATTGAAGAAAGGCAAGGATCTTTGTTAAGTTAGATAATAAGAAATCACTAGTTTCTCTTGCAACCCTTGTGGCTTGCCAGGTGCTGGGAAAGGGATCACTAAATACATGGATTCCCCTCCACCGTGGGCTTAACTGCTTTGCAGTTTGTTGGTCCCCCAGTTAATTGCTTAACCATAATCCTCACATATTTTTCGTTCATTTATCAATATCCGGTCCCTATCAAAACCAGCTTGAGACAACCTTGCGACATGGCAAATTGGTTTACAAGACTGAGATACACGTGTGTACGGCTCTGCACCCAGGGACAAAACCAGTGAGTACAACAAAACGCTTTTGTAACATGAGTACGACAACTTTATTTTATTTGTTGGTGTTGTACTGTTTTATCCATACTCAAAACATTTGTCAGCGTTCTTGTTTAAGTGGGAAAATCCAGCAATTTTGGCGCGGATTTGTAAAAAGACGCGCGTGGCGACGTTCAATGATTTGGAAACACACTTTTTACGGCAAAAATCCTCCAAGTCATAAAATAAAAGAACAAAAGAAAGAATTTATAATCACTAGACAAAGAAGTTGCCTTTACGGCTAGCAACTAGTCGCTTCATATCTTGCCTGTAGCTTGTTTGTGGCGACACTGAATTGAGTTCATGAGCCGACTTTACATCATTTATACCCATTTTAATTTATTTCGCACAAACATAATCTTCGGTCTTTATTATTATTTCATTCAAATGTTCATTTCAACAGAAGAATAAAATACAAAAAAATGCGAGGCGAACGGATTTTAAGTGTTATTTATAGTAGCTAACTTGTTTAGGGAAAAGCATCATTTTTATAGCGACAGATTCGATCTGTAAAACGATTGAAAGAGCTGAAACACATCACCCGTTCACGGAAATTTATCAAATTTAATCCTGGCCCTTTCATTGCCCCTCGTTGATCATTTATTTGACGCATTGAGCTGTTATTGTTGATCTAACAGTGAGACATGGTTAATATCAAAGCGTCCTTGAAATTGTATCTTCTACTTGTCATCGTTCAACAAACTATTTCACTGTTTCGTTACTTCGACATGGAAAAAGCGCGCGCAACCTCTTCGGGAAATAAATTGTATTTTGACATTTTTTGGCTAAAAACTTCGACATTTAAACTACAGAGTGAAACTAGGACTTAAGTTTGTTAATATTTTGGCATCAATCTCCGTAAATGAGCCCAATTTCAGAAACATCTGGCAACGTATATGAGCAAACTTTTCTCGCTTGAGTAAAGTTTACTCACCTTTCAAGGCTCCACAAATGCGCCACTCTCATTGGTTAAGACAGGGAAACTTTTTCCTCGATGGTACCAGCTTTTACTACAGAATGAGTTTAGCACAGTAAGCTATGTTTTAGACATGTGTTCCATGTATTTGTTGATCCCTTTCTAAACACCCAGCAAGCCACAACTTTCCTTATTCAAGGTTATTTTTTGACCCAACTCAGTTCAACAGACACAAAGTCTGGTAACCTCCAAAATGTGCACCAATTGCACTGTTTAATTACTGATATATGTCTTACAATGTCCTATAACTAATCTACCAAACACAACTTTAATTTTCCATGATTTCCAAGACTGATAATAAAATTCCATGACTTTCCAGGCCTGAAAAATGAAATTTTTACATTTCATGACTTTCCAGGTTTTCCATGACTCAAACAAGCCCTGGTTATATAAATTGAGCAAAGATGTCTTGAGGTTGGAAATACTTTGAATGAACAACATCTGTCTCAAGCTGCTCAAGCTCAAGCTGCTTCATATTATACTAAAGTGGCATCCAATAATTAATACCAGTTATTATTAATATTTTTATATGTACTCTTAGAACTTCTAACCTTAAGCTCTTCTTTTGTTTTTGGACCTTGCTCGTCTTCTCTGTACATGTCATGTTCCCATCTGTCTGATGTTTTATCCCACAACTGACGAGTTGTTGGCTTTCTCCTGACCACACCAATAAAGACACAAAAATAAACAGTTTCAAACCCAGTCTTAAATACAGTACATGTAGCTATGCCGTAGTCCGATTGGACTCCACTCAGTCCTATTACCATTAACAGCATGCAATGAAAGTAGTGTCTGATAGCCCGGGCTAATGGATTTTGCTATCAGGCTAGTGAATTCTGTTTTTAACTTGCCTGATGGGCAAGTGATCTTTTTTGAGGAATTTGAATGACAGAAAAACTGTGAAATCAATAATAATATTCTGCTAGTCAAAAAGTCTTTGGGGCTAGTTGAAGTGACATCTGGGCTTGCCTAGTAAATGCTGGCTTTAGCTTGCTGAAATGGCAAGCTGTTAAAAATAATTTTCTTTGCACCCTGATTAATTATTAATTTTAACAAGAACGCTCTTAGTAGCGTTGAGTCTCGCTTGCTTGGAGATGAGTTTTGTTGTCAAAGGTGTTGTACTACTTTTTCGTTTGGAATACAAAACGTGTTGTATGTCATAATGTATACAGCTATTTCGAGAAAAATGTGCACGTGACAATCCCGCAAGGCAATATGGGATATGATCAATACACTGTTCCTGACGACTTTAGCTGTCGAATCTACTTTTGCTGCTTTCCTTTAGCACTCGAAAACACATTTTCATGGCCTTTCGTGTCAATTCTTTCAAATTTCTTTGAAGAACGGAGAACTCAAAACCACCCACAATGCCTCTCGGGATTGTCGCGTGAACTTTTTCCGACAACCTTTCTCAAAATAGCTGTATACTCAAAAAGTAAAAATTGCAAGGAGAGACAGGCCGCACCTCTTAGCCTCAAACCGGAAACCTTCTACATATCGATATTGCTCCATTGAGGAGTACTCTTTTTGGGATTTTACACTCAAAAAATTGAACGATGATTTTTATCGGTATCATGGGCCCATGACTCTGTCAGTATAAATATACATAGCTTCTTTGTACCGGACCAAGAAACGCCTCGGTACAGTATATGTTCAGCACAGGAAAAAAGTGTAAGTTTAACAGAACCTCATACAACACACAGTTAATTCAGTTCACGCGTATTCCTCCTGAATTTGTTATCCGTTTTATAAGATATCAATATCGCGTGAAAGTAATGACATTTTCCATAGCTGCTTAGTATCTACTTTTAATATCTCCGTACAGTCTCAGAGTACAATGTTTAGAGTTGTACACAGCATGCATTTTAGATAGATGAATAGATAGATAGACAGACAGATATATAGATAGACAGACAGATATATAGATAGATAGATAGATAGATAGGCAGATAGACAGATAGACAGACAGACAGACAGATAGATAGATAGATAGATAGATAGATAGATAGATGGATAGATAGATAGGTAGGTAGGTAAGTAGGTAGGTGGGTAGGTAAGTACCTTAGTTTACGGCACGATAAAA
>JBBMOI010000011.1:6172500-6207500 GCA_038088405.1 Porites divaricata
GACATCATTTTGACATAAGGACAGGCAAAATGCACAAGAAAAACATTTTTAGAACTGTGTGTGTTATTATCTACTGTTAAATCATTCTTGAAACATGGCAAAAACAAAACACCCTTCAAGGCCAAGTAACAAAAATTAACAGGAGTTTGGGAAACATTCCCCTGTGGTAGTAAAATAACCTGTTAGGTTGATTTAGTGTGTTTCAATTAGATCCTTCAGCAATCAGGCCCTGGTTTATGAAAGGTTAATTAGCCCTAATCCAGGGTTAAAATTTTGATCCACAACAAATTATTGACAGCAATATTTACCTTCTTACAGATTGCTTCTTGTTTGGACCTCAGAGGTAAAGTTTTTATTATTATTTATTATATAGACACGAGTGTTTTGCTGGGAAATAGACCACTCGTAAAATTCATAAACGCTACATCCGGGACCCGAGTGGTTTATTTTCCATAATCTCACACGTGAGTTTATCGATGACGTAATCCGTCATTTCCCTCTATTACTTTATAGATGTCTTTTTGTCTATATAATAAAAAGAACATTACACGGCGTCTCGTGACAAAAACAATATTTTACTCATATCTTCGCGCCACCGTGTAATATCCTCTATATAATTATACTCTCCAATTACCTGTTTCTAGACAAGAAAACCTTGCTTAAAATTTCCCCCTTTAACCCTGGAAACTGGATCCTGTGAATAAAGTTGTACTTTCAGATTGTTAGCCCCATAGAAAAAAATTGTTTGTTTGCTTATACATGTAATCACATTGCCCATTCAAGGGCAGCTACAAACAAAATAATGTGATTCTATGTGTCCCCCAGCAATGCGGCAAAAAGGAGACCACCCATGGAAACAAAATATGCACTATTTATCCTAATAGCTTTTACAGTTTTATCAATAATGATCTATTAACCTGTTTGTCTTCTTGTTCTTTTGAGTGTGTCTTTTTTCTCTCTTCTTCCACCCATTCACTTTCCTGTTTTTCTTCCTCAATTTTATCTTCCTCTTCTTTTTCTTCTTCTTCTTCTTCTTCTTCTACAACAACATCTTCTTCTTGATCAATATCTTCTCCCTCTTCTTCACTTTCCTGGCATGATTTAATGAAGACAAAAAATAAACAGTGATCCATCTAGAACAAAGCTATAATAGTGAATCCTGGGACTCACACAGCTATAAAACTATGAATCCCAGGCCAAAGAATATGAGTCCCACTTTAATAATATTATTTGTAAGATGAAAGAAGAATACATATGAAGGATTCTTCTTATAGTGGACAGAGAAGAAGTTTGTGCATTCAAATGGATGAGTATGAAGCATGATTTGTGCATATTTTAAGAAATTTAGGCATCTGAGATGTGGGGCATGCAGGTATATGGATCACTTAATTTTGACCTGTAACAAATAGAACCCTGGTCAAAACATCTTCGGACACCTGAGGAGATAAGGCACAAAGACACACTTTCCTAAATGAACTTGTATTCTAATTCTTATGAAAGCAGGAAATGTTGTTATAAGAGCCCACTTCTGCTTTCCGCAAGGCAATGTTGACAGTGTTGAAAAAGACTTGAATGCATAATGTCAACACTGGGAAAATGCATCATTAAGTTAGTGTCCCAAGAGTTTTGACCAGGGTTGTAGGTTGTAGGTGTTTTGGATGCAAAATTTCCACGCCAAATGCTCATTTGAGATTCACTGACCTCCCCTCCACTTTCACTGCCATCACTGTGTGACTCTGATGATCCAGATTCTCCTGTTGTATACTCGTCGCTACCAGACTCTGAGTCACTATCACTCCCACGCTCCTCCTCAGTATCACCATGTTTATCAGACTCGGCTTTTTCATTCACAGCCACACTTTCATCAACAGCTTCCTCAGGTTTTTTTACATCAGCTTCAGAAACCTCATTTTCATGTTGAGGATCTGTGTCATTTTCTTTTATTCCATCACTTTCATGCAGTAATTCTTTTGGCGCCTCATCTTCATGTTGAGACTCTGTGGCTTCATCCTCTGCTGTCCCATTTTCCTGCTGAAGTTCACCACTTGTTTCTTGCAGATCAGTTGGCTGTTTCACATTAAGTACTTCACTCTCTACATGATAAAAGTAAAAAATATATATTTATACATATAAATACTGATATTTACCCTCGGCAGTGTTTATAGCACTAATGCTAAAGGGGATGAGCACGCAAATTCCTGAAACAAATAACTTAAATCAAACATAATAGGGTTAAGAATTCCAACTGACCGAAGGCAACCAGTTGGCTATTTACAAGTGTGGTCAAGGATCTGAACTCAGGACTAACGAGAACAAATCCAGCCAGAGGTCAACGGGGACTTGAACTCGGGGCCTCTGAATTGCAAGTCCAGCGCCCAAACTGCTCGGCCATGCTGCCTACTGTAAAGATGACCATGAAGATCTGGTGCATTTCTTGTAAATACAATCATGTAGCACTTACATGTAAAACAGCACAACAATATTATTTTGATCACTTCAAGTACACGTATATAGTTTGCACATGAACAAGAAAAACATTTAGGGTGATTATTCGTTGTTATTAAGTCAAGTATGTGAAAACATTTACACCTCAACTGAATCAACATGTATTGAAATGACTTGTACCAAAACAACTTTGTATCAAAACGACCAGTAACCCTAAAAGATGTCATGGTTATCTGTGAGCAAAGACTTCTAGATGTAATCAGGGACTGTTTGCTCTCTCTTAATTATTATTATTGCAGTACTGTTTTATTTAATCACATGACAATCAGACATCAAATTTTTTGGCTAGCCACACAAAGTACTCTTCATTATTCTCTTTGTGTGAGTACACATACATTATGGAAGCATGCCTAATGAAACATGTCGATAGTAAATGCAAATTTTTCTGTTAATCAAATGTCTCCTATTATTTGTAAGTGAAAATTGTTGAAACATCTTGATTGTTTTGGAGACAATAGAAGAACAAAATATGACAGAAAAATCAAGCTATGTCGTCTTATGGTATGTTGCGCGACTTTATTCAGTCCCGCATTTTTTTAGTTTTATTTAGCTCAGAAATCTCATTCTTCCCTTCGAGTTTTCAATCCTTGCATAGAAACAAGAAATAAAGAAAAAGTATTAATGTCAGAAAAAGTATTACTTTATTGGTTATGAGTTCATCAAGGGATGAAACTCAGCTGTCATGTTGGTGCCGCTCAGAGGTACACCAACATGACATCTCCATAGAAAGCTCTATAAATTTATGTAAAACACTTCTCCGAGTATCTTGCAAATGAAAAATTGCACTTCCGGCCCTTGGGAGGAAGGGGATCTTTGAATATTCACCTCCTTCCATTTCCAAGATTCTGGACTTATCTATTGAACAGTCTTGATTTTTACTTTCGATGGCATGACAGTGAAAACCAGGCAATTGAAAGCTTTCAAACATGTTGGGGAGAATTGTGCATTTGATTTTGCCTGCATTACTTAAGGAAAACTGGTGACATCTACCCTAAGAAGATAACGGTTGTTTACCATTTATAAAAAAATTCTGGAAATTTTGGTTGAGAAATTTCGGCCCTTAAGAACGGTATGTATCTTTAACCATTTGCCTAAAATTTCCGGATTGTAGCGCCGCACTAGACTGGATTCTAGTTACAACATGAAAATGGTACGAAACTCAAGAAACTTGTAAATGGTAAACGAATTTCCATTCGGAATGTCCCAGTCAGGAAAACGGGACTACCTTTTCAGAATTTCCGTTTTTCCTGGGAATTTTCCAGTGGACAAACCAAAAAATCGTTTACCATTTACATCCCAACCGGAATTTCCGGGAATTTGTGGTAAATGGTAAACAACCAACAAGACATACAGAGATTTTCTAGAAAAGGGACAAAACGTTTTGAATGAATGTTATGTGACAACTAAGAATTACAGAGATAGCTGAGGTCTTTTAATTTTATGAGGGGTAGAATAGTAAAAAATGGCTTAGCAGCATACTTTCCCCTCTGCTAGTCTCGTGCGCTTAAAACCTCTATTCCCTTTCCAATTCCAGTCACCCAGGTATAAACAGTGATCATGCAACGTTTACATGACACCCTTTAGTTTGTCAATACTTATTTAAAAAAAGATGTACTTGAAAGTTTAGGGAAACGAAAACAACAACAGGTAAAGTTTGAGACCAGGACATAATTAATTTAGCCTGACAGTTCGAATATTCCAGAATCTTAAATCACCGTGCACCCCACAGCTGTACATAGGTAGTTCGATGAATGATATTAAACACTTACCTTCAATAACTTTGCTTTCCACAGACGTTGGGATGGCATTTTGTTCCTCCGCTTCTGCCTACAATAGTCAGCATTTACCAAAACATTCAGCTTCCTTCTTACATTTTTAGTTTATGCTGACACAAGCTAAGTACAAACCTTGTCTCCCAAGCGCGGAGTCGACGATAAGTCAAGCGCAGAATCCGCCATGTCTGTATATATTCCAAATAAAAAGAGTTTCCTTGCAAACTAAAGCCACGCCGCGAAACGACGCCGCACCATTTGAAGTTTTTACTGCAATCTATCCGGAACAAAAGTCGCCGATACAGCACGCTTGATCCGCCATATTGGAAAAGTGCGCAGATACACTGCACGCATTTTGTTAAGGGGAAGACTGCTAGAAATATTTTTTGGAAATGCCGGCTCGGATTAACGCCGAGTCTGCAGACATTCTTCTGTAATTTTTTTCAGCTTCAGTGATCCATAATAAATCAACAAGAGCTTTCAGCAACAGCATCTCGATCACGCCATACTGACGAGCCCCAAAAAGGGCGAAACAGCTGTCTATGGCTACAAACCCGCTATGTTTTGAGTTCTTTCGGTGTCTTGTTGATGTCCTGCAGAGTTAAATTTCACGTAGTACGATCAGCATTGCAGTATTCTGCTTGCAGAATTATATGTCTACATTTTTATTTTTGCTGATCAGGTCTTTACAGATCCTACGTTTTTCGGCATATTCGTTTGCGGTCCAGTGCAGTCCCTCGTGGTTTATGTTTGTACAAATATTGAACAGCAACCCCCCACCCCCAAGAAATCAAGTGTGAAGCAAAGGCCAAAACGCGCTATTTTACCACCTTTAATTTGGAGGAGGAGAGTCTACATTTTCCATTTCCCCCCCAAGATTTAGGTTGAAGGAAATGGGACGAGAGTCTTGAAAAAGGGTTTGGCGGCGGGGGGGGGGGGGGGGGGGGGGGGGTGAAGCATACCTAGGGGGGCGGTAGCCATCTATGCGCCAGGACGCACTTGCGTACCTGTAGAATCTTTTCATTAACGAAGAGTTCGGATAAGTTTTTCCTCTCTCTTTCTCCTTTGTTAAATCGTTCTCGGTCTGATCAATCATCGTACTCGCATTGATGATCGTTTGTTGACACGATTCAGTTCAATGTTTTTGATTGGTTTTTGTAAAAGCACCCTGCCTTTTGGTTTATCATTATTATTTTCTGCTTAGGTTATCAATCTATTATTTATCCGCGGTTTTACCTTATGAGGAATTGTTTCCTTTCAGTAAGTACGCCCCAAAATTAAGGATCCCGGGTCATTTCTTGTACGAAGAGTAATTTCAGTTTCAGTTTTTTATTCATTTGCCAGAAAAAAAATATATTATATATATAAATTCTATAACTTCACAGAAGTTCAGGTTTCACGAGTAATCACCGTTTTATTGCTACAGAACTGTTTCGTATGGTGCAAGGACCACACTCATCAGGCAATTTTGACGACTGAACTGTTGGAATTGGAAGGCTGGCAGTTAAATGCAAAAATTTAAATGGTTGCTATGGTAGATGCGTTACATTCAGGTTATAAGAAACTGTTGAAGGGTAGCTAGGTAACAAAAACATTATATAAGAGGAATTATCTGTCGTTATAAAAATGTGATATAAGCGGGCTTTAAGCTACGTTACTCTAAAGTTTCCAAGTACATATCAGTTTCTGTGGGGGCATGAACTTGCTAATTCGTTTCTTCTGTTGAGGCTACAGAGTTCTTTTTTATAGATGATTATGAACTTTTCATTCAGGCAAAGACTACATTTTTTGCTAACGTTGCTGTAGGGTTTACATTTTTTAAGAATTTTCCATTTAATCTGAAACGGTTTCTTTTCGTTTTGTAAGTTCCAAACAAAAACGAAAAGAAACCGTGATAGCCGTCGTCATTCTACCAGGAGTTTTAGCGAGAATGTCGTAGTGGCGGGAACAAGTTATCAAATGAAAGAACTTTTATCATTTTGATATATAATCGGAAGAGGGCTTAATCTCCTTCAGTATACCATGCTAACTTTTTTGGTGAAAAAAAGTAAATTGAAACTTTCCGGGGTGTCTCTTTTTTTTGAACACGCACAAAAACTTAAAGTTAAATCTCGCACTCCTTCTTAAATCTAAAGCTCTCTATAAGAGGCTGCTCGCAGTCTACAGTTCCTTTTTAGCTTGGTTAAAGGCAGGTCACGGGTTTTACCTCCATCCACCAGTCATCGGGGTACAGATACTTTTGCATAGTCAGCCCTTCTCGCGGAACGGGCATCGAATATTTACCAAACGGAACAAGCGGAACAGGTTTCTTAACTAATCGTGCAGGAAATGTATCATGAAGATTATAGTTTAATGCAAAAATCCAGGTCTCCAAGCCAGCGCGCTTCATCCATCCTCGATAATTGTAAAACGCAAATAAATCAACTTTTATGTGGGGTAGATCGCTTCTGTAAACTTGCATCACATTACTTGTAATCCAACGCTTATGGAAAACTTTTAAACCTTTCGCTTTAAACGGTTTGGCAAACTCTTCAAAAGACAACAGTGCAAAAGTTCCTGATCCGTTGAATCCTATATCTACATCATTATCCCAAGGGAGGGGTCCCTTCGCCCGCACTGCGCCAAACACAGAACCGTACATCAACCAGTGTTCCATGCCAAAACCATCCAGGATTTTATGAACTTCTGAGGCCACATCCAAAAGCTGTCCTCTTTCTATTTCGCTGAGGTACTCGCAAGGCTGAGCGGCGAAAAATGGATGATTCCCGGTGTAAAGTCCGTAGTTTCTCAAGTTTAAGAAGACGTAAAATACAGACAAGATCGTTAAGGCAACAAAAAGCATGATGTATCGTCGGCGGCACTTGGTGAAGATATTCCGGCTGGACTCGGCGAGTAGCATGGCGTCTAGTAAAGTTCAAGGAAAAAAGGTGAAACTTGCTTTTCTTACAATATGGTTGATAAAAGTTTGGAATTATCGATGTTACTAGCTAGTGTAACCTCCAAATTCGATGACCCTGTCGAAAGAGCACCATGAAGACAATAAATGAGTTACGTATAATGCTCGTATTCCAGGGTAAAATATAAGTTTTTTGTTTGGGAGTATGAAACATCGCCAAGATTAAACGGCTACCGTATAATTCTTTAGTTTACGTGTGGACCCACCAGACATAATGTCAGTTAAGTCCACAGAAGTACGCAAAATGTAAGATACTTTCGCTAAAAATAGATATAACAATATGATCAGACAATAAACCTATTATATAATATATGTGTATATATATTATATTTAAAGGAACGGAACAGTCATTCCAGGTCATTCGCAAAAGCGATTGAGTTGCCATGGAAACTCTACAAAAATTTAATTACCGAAACCTCAGTCTCACTGCGTGGAAGTGAGTTAGCAAAAAATTTACACCACAGTCATAGTTGACAACTGAACCTCTGCTCCAACATTTCTAAATACAACTGAACGTGAAAATGTTTCTTTAACCGAAGAATTTAAAAAAAAAAAAAGCCAATTTCTTAGAGCACATTAACGTAATTTTGAAAAACTTTCTGGCTTTTTGAGTAAGACTAATATTGCTGACATCATTCACTCTAACCTTGACTTAAGTTAATCGTGAATAATGCATTAGCCGGAAACGTTCGCCCGGCTATTAATAAAATAGAAACAAAAGAAGCAAGGCTGAATTGACTACTCCTGAAAATATCATAACACATCATAATACTCTTTGTTTGTCACCCCAAAATTTTGCATAAGGTTTGTCTTCAATTTCTCTTGGGAGTTAAATTGGCCCCAAGTGAAACTGAAAACAATGTTGGGGTGACAAACAAAGAGCATTATGATATGTTATGGTATTTTCTGGAGTGGTCGATTTACATTCGGGAATATACATTTTTCTTTTTCCGGCCATTATTTTGGCACAGCCATCCTTCCTCAGGGGCCTTACATGCAATATTGTATTGTATGTTACACCCTGAAGAAGGAAGGCCGTGCATTCCAAAATATAGATAAAAGAAAAATATATATTCCCGACTGCAAAATCAGCCTTGCATCTTTTGTTTCTATATTTCCAATTATAGTTGATTAGATCCTTTATCAGGGTCCGGTCCTTGCTTTCAAGGTAGAACCTTTTAATACAATATATATACTGCTTAATATTGTAGTCTTTCCGTGAGACCCTGTTTAGCTTTCTCTTTAGGGATCGTCTGCACAATATTCAGTATATAGTGACTCCGCAACTTATTGTCTAGAGCTCCTAAGTACTCCTAAGGTCCTCACTTCAAACAGTTCACCGAAAGGTTCTCTTAAAACTTCTTCTTCGCTAACTTCATCCACCATTAACGTAACCCACCTGAGTTCAGGCTTAAGGCTTTTTCAGAAGGAAGGATCGAGTTGAAAGCGTAAAAATAAAGAGATTGGATGGCGAATGAATGCAAGTATCATGCACATGACTTCACTTCCAGTGCGCGCAACAAGACTGAGATATAATGATAGTTTGAAGAAGGAATGAAACAATAAAACTTGCATGATTAATACAAAACAAGGCTGAACACTGTATTTGATTGATTTGAACTGGACTGACAAAAAAGTAGAGGCTCCCGTGTTTTGTTTTAGAATATCCTGTAAATTCCGTGTTTAGTATATTCCGCGTATACCGGTATTAGAATTTTCCGTGTCTTCCACCGTTCCGTTCCGTTTCGTTCCATCATTCCACTATTCCTCCAACTTGGAAATTTTCCTTATATACTTAAAGAAATAAATATCTTCGAGGCAAACTCCGCTTTTGTCATGTTAACTGCGACATACTCTCTTCTCACGTATCGTAATATGCCCGTCCAACCTCGTTTTTGAGTACAAGTTCTTTTGAAATGCTAATCAGACGATGTTTCCGTATTTGAATTTCAAAAGAATTTTTACTCGTAAACGAGGTTGGACGGGCATATTACCATACGCGAGAAGAGCGTATTTCCACTTTAAAGTAAAAACTGATAATTGCAAAATTTTCATATTTCCCTAAAATTAGCTGTAATGGTTTGGTCTTTTTTCGCCTTTCTCCGTTCAGAATCAGTCCACAGAACCTAAAATGTGACAAACAACACCCGAGTTTTCACCTTGCTAGAAAATAACCCCGAGCGCACGCAAACAAAGATTGTAGCATTCTAGAAAAGCGACTATGTTGAAGGAAGGTAACTTCATTAAATCTTCGCAACTTAATGAACGCGTCAAGTTGAGCAATATCAGACGACAGAATAGAGCCTACAAATTCAAGAACTCTTGGGAAACTAGGTTAAGGTCATTTGTCATTTAACGAAGTCTGGAACATTGGGTGCACATGCTTATAATTGCTTTACCTGTCCTAAAAGTCCTTGTGAATATCACCAAAGTGAAATGTAAATCACCCGCGTACAGTAGTAATAAGCGTAATAAGTTTAAGATACCACGAAGACGGTGACGGCGGCGACGAAAACGTCGCTTAAAAAGTGAATTTGCGTTCTTTCAATCTCTATCGCGATTACCGCAATTCATTTACTTTGTCAAATGCAAGTGAACTCTTCAGAAAGAGAAAGAAAATTTAGCCGTTGCTTGTTTACTTCCTCCTTAAAATGTACAAAAAAGAGTGATGCACTTGCAGAGTTGTTGTTTTGCCAATTCAACCAATTGCTTTTTTGACGTTCTCTATTTGCCGGTCGCACAATATTGTTCTATGCCGCAATTGCCTACATCGAATTTTTGTCAACGCACAGATTTCCCTCAATTTTCGTGTTTAGCACTTACCTTAGCTTAAAATCCCTTAGCTCCGTTACACTTTCAAGTTATATTCATCTTCAAAGTTGAAAACAGCCTTGTGACTAATATGTAATGTTCATGTAAACCGGAAGTTATTGATACCAGGTGTTCGCTAGGAACTATGGGACACGGGTACAAAAAACGATCATGGCGTCCACCGATGCTGTAACACGTCTTCTTGCAACTGCTCATTAAATCGTTGTTAATCGTGTGCATCCTGTTTTGAGATCCATTCAAAACATCACAACTAATACC
Organism: Porites divaricata; assembly: GCA_038088405.1. Classification (NCBI taxonomy): domain Eukaryota; kingdom Metazoa; phylum Cnidaria; class Anthozoa; order Scleractinia; family Poritidae; genus Porites; species Porites divaricata. The sequence continues at coordinate 6,182,824 of JBBMOI010000011.1, forward strand.
CCACGTTACTGGGATATAATAAATTCAAACATGACTACCGCTTTGGGGTCGAAAGCCTCGGAGTCATGTCAGAATTGTAATATATCAAAGTGGCGCATGGTAATGGTAACGCGCTGGACTGGACTGGACTGGACTGGATTGCATTGGACTGGACAGGATTGTCCGAAGGAACAAACACACCAGGGTACTTAGGCCCGGTTCAGACGCCGAACTTTTCATGAGCCGAACCTAATTCGAATTAAGGCCGACCCAAATTATTTAGACCGGCTGAATTGATTCAGACGCCGATCTTAATTCCAGACGACCTAAATTCAAAAGGAGAAAAATGCTCATTTCGGTCAAACTGCTTACAAAAAACGGTATAATAATTTATGCATTAGGTTCGGTACATGACTGAAAAGTTCGGCCTTTGAATCAAAGCGGTTCCAAAGCCGCTTCAAAGGCGAAATTCCCAGTCGGGTTAGACGAAAAGAACAGCTGAGCCGTTCCAAATTGAAACAGGCGTTCCTATTTGATTCAGACGCCGAACTTTTCCTGTACTTAAAAATCAATTTATTAGGTTCGGCTCATGAAAAGCTCTATGTCTGAACAGGGCCTTAGTAATGAATACCGTCAGACATCAAATTTTCCGCTGCAGTTAAATTCCCTGGATCACTGACCGGTCTTACTTTAAGAAGCAGTTTGTCACTGGGATATTCCTGTTTTTGGTCAATTTTGTGAAGTCATAATTTAATGCCTTTACCAATACACAAAATTCTCCTGCATCACGGTTATGAAAAATATATCAAACAAATTTCCTGAAATTTCACCTGGGAGCGATAACTATATTTTTTGGTGATTTTTGAATTCATAGCATTAAAACTTAAAAAAAGTCTCAACCCCCCTTTTCCATCTTTGCCATCCGTAGAAACAGACGGCAGGAAACAGTTTCAAAGCTTAAAAATAGTTCTAAATAACCAACCTGGGCCATTATTGTTGGAAATCAATTGATGCGAAGACACGGCGTTTTAGTTTAAAGAAAGAACATAGCAAAAAGCGTGATAATTTTTAAAATTTTAAAAAACAATTTTTTTAATTTTTTAAAAATTTAAAAATTATCCCCTTTAACTGCTTGCAGCATATGCTCTCGGATTTCAAGGATTGTTGTAGAAAATTGGCTAAATCCATGAAAATGTGGTCTTATTCAAGTGCGTATGTATGCATAATTTACAACGAGACAATTGAGAACATCACGTATTCTGAACTGAGAAAACAAAACATAGAAATAGGACAATTGCACGATGACGTCATTTTACTACAGCTACCAGAATCCTTGAGTGTGTTGTTTTCTTGTGTAAATTAAGGCTATTGTTCTTTTATCCTTAGCGGAATTGGCAAATTTAAATAACAAAGCAAACACGAAATGAATTCTGGTAGTTGTAGTCAAATATCGTCATCGTGCAATTGTCCTATTAAAAGGCTTTCTCGTCCTCGGAGGCGTCACTAGGGAGCTTAACCCTTTTAAGTCCCGATAGAAAAGTGTCCAAGATCAATTTTCTCCTTACAATTATCCATACACTGTAAAGAGATAAGTTATGAGAATCAATAAAATGATCACCCAAGAGAAAATACTTTGATCTTTGAACAAATTCTCTCAACTAATTCTTTAAAGAAATGTATGGGGATCAGTTTGGAGAATTTGTATGAGGATACTGGGGCTTAAAGGGTTAAGCAACGACGACGGCGACGGCAATGAGAACGGCAAAAAAGCATTATGTTTAGTATTGACAAAACAACAACTTCGCGCGCGTATCCCGCAAATTTGTACATTTTTTAGCCGTCGCTGCACGACTACAACGTAAAAGTGCCTAATGTATAGGGTACTCAGGCATACCAAGGAAGACGAGGAAGAGTCACAGAAAGATCTTACTCGCCTGGAATCTTGGAGCAATGACTGACAACTGAAATTTAACACTGATAATTGCGAAGCGATGCGCATTTCTAAATGGAATGACTACTCGAGCCCTCAATATCATCTATGTGGCAACCAGTTGAAAGCTGTATCGGGAATTTACATTACTTCGAGCCTGTCATGGAGTATCCAAGCCAACAAATGCCAACAAGGCAAACAGTGTGCTTGGATTCATAAGACCTGCGGTGGGTTCTAAAAAACCGGAGTTGTTTTCGAAACTTTATAAGAGCCTAGTACGTCCGATACTCGAGTACTAATCTCCAGTTTGGTGTCCACACCTTAAAAGAGACTCAAACGCCTTGGAGAAAGTATAACGTAGAGCGGCACCCAAATGTGTCCTTGAAATTACTGTGCGAGACATGTCCTACGAAGAACGTCTAAAGTTCCTCAAACGGCCAACACTTCAACAAAAAAGATTATTTTCATCGCTTACTGAGTGTTATAAGACAATAAACAGACTTAATGGACTAGTCCCTCAGCATTTTTTACGTTTGCACATGATTTTCGACCTTTAAGAGCTTATCACCGTTTTAAACTTAATTTTGCATTCGCAACTTTAAATAGTTTTAAATATTTATTATGCCCATAATCAACGAGTGGAATAATCTGCCAAAGGAAATTCCTGAGGCTGAAAATTTGAACACTTTTAAGAACAGACTGAGATGTCATCTTGCAAATCTTTCTAGTGAACACTAAGTTTTTCAAACGTGTAATATATTATATATTTCATAATTAGTATTTTAAACAGTTGTAAATAATCAATGTTCTTAAATAATTTTATTATAAGGAGATAAACTCGAAAGGGATAAACTCCTTTATCTCCTTTTTATCTTTTTCATGGATTTGTGAATAAATAGTTATTATTATTGATACTGTTATTTTTAACATTGTTATTAATTTCTTGTGTGTAAGAAAGAAAGAGAAATATGCGAATTCGAAATAGATTTTAAGAAATCTTTTTCCTTGCTGTTTTAATCTCAGTAATAATGATATAATTTCTTAGAGGACAGGTCTAATAACGGGTGTGAAAAATGACATTTTTTGGTCTGGCCAGACAAAGTAAAACATAACAATAGAGCGATTTTCGTATGACCTTGAAATGAAAACGCGCGAACAAAACAGAAACAACAAACGAACGGAAATAGAGCGATTTGATTGGTGTATTGAACGGATACAAACGCACCTGGCTTTTGGTTGGCTAAGCGAACGCTCGGGTAAACAAACTTCATGCCCGAAGAACTTTCTAGAAATTGCTTTGACGTCATACTGCAACACGATTGGTCAATCGAACAATGCCTTCTCCATATTAGGGTTTCTTTGGCGGGAAAACGAAGAGTCCATGTTTTGTTCTTTCCATCCATTGGCTGATAAAACAAATAACAAACACTTACGGAAACCATTTTTCAAGGTCATACAAAAATCGCTCTAACCGCTCAACACATGAAAAGAAGGTATGAATAACACAGCAAATATAAAGGGAGAGATGGATGGACTCGGGAGGTGGGTGTGCCCCCCGGTTCCTTAAATCCTGACCAGATTTCAGACCCAAAAATGTAATTTTCCACACCTGTTTTCAGACTAGACCTCTAAAATCAATACCCGTTTTCAGACCTGGCCTTGAGGCAGAAATTATGTTACCATTACTTGGCCGTTAGAGAGCAAACAAAAGATTCTTCAAATCCATTTCGAATTCGCATATTTCTCTTTCTTTCTTACTCATTTGGAATTGAAATGATAAATACGTTCGTACACCCCATAGTTCCCTCGAAAACCATACCCGATTGCAGACCAAAATGGACAAAGTGTGTACCCGTTTTCAGACCAAAACGGCGCAAAAACCCTACCCGATGGGGCGACACATACAGATACGGCTTATATAAGGGAACAGCCTCCCCCTCCCCCGGGCAGATAGACAAACTTTAAGAAGACTGAAACGGATTGCAATTCTGATTTTTGAAAACATGCTCGATAGCCTAACAGTTTTTCTCAGTTCATATTTGTTGTTTGTAACGTTTGATCATAGTTTTAAGTGCGGAATGGTTGGGAAACCCTTTGTTAGAGGTTTTTGTTAGCTTTTTTTGCACCTGACCGTGCATTTTCGAATATTTGCGGTGACGCAAAACGCTCGAAAAAGATGTTGTTGGCATTGTAACATTTGACCAATCACATTATTGCTTATATTAAAATTGCATACCGGAGTTTGTGAGAAAACGTTCAATGTTGACATTAAAATAGTTCAAACAACGCATTGAAATTTCATTGTCGAAAAGTCGAGTCTACAAGAAATGGCAAACGTCGGCGATTATCTGGGAGATTAACGTGAGAAACGGAGTACGGAGTATCCCGGATTATCCGGGAGAGTTGACGGCACGGTCAGGGAGCTTTCAACATAACCTACATCACCATTGTTTTCAACTTTGATGTTTGCCGGGTTTCCCTCTACTGTAGACTACGAGTAGTCCCCCATTTTTCCTCAGGGATAGTAGAGCGAGCGAAATGCGAGCGCGCGTGAAAATCTCTCCACGCGAGAAAAGGCGACACGCCATAGCGAATAAGGTTGTATAATTAGCATTACTAACAAAATGAACTAGATAACTGAGGTGTGACACAGCCCCTAAATTTAGGCGACCGGCTCTTTCGTGAGACAAGTGACAGGTTTTACCTCCATCCACCAGTCATCAGGGTAGAGATACTTTTGAATTTCAATACCCTCGCGTGGAACTGGCAAAGTATAATTACCAAAAGGCGTTCGCGGCAGAGGTTTCTTCAATAAACGAGTAGGAAATGTGTGAAAACGATTATAATTCAAGGCCAAAATCCACGTTTCCAGCCCGGCGCGTTTCATTCGCCCGCCATAATCATAGAAGGCAGTCACATCGATCTTGAGTCGAGGCCACAAGTCGTTATAAACTTTAATCACATTACTTGCGATCCAACGTTTGTGACAAACTTTAAGTCCTCTCGCTTCAAAGGGTTTGGTAAATTCGTCGAAAGACATCGAAGCAAAAGCCCCTGATCCATTGATTCCCATATCAACATCGTCGTCCCAGGATAAAGGCCCTTTCGCGCGGAGAGCACCAAACACAGAGCCGTACATTAACCAGTGTTCTACATCGAGGTCGTCCAAGATTATATGAACAGCATACGCCATGTTTAAGAGCTGGACCCTTTCTGTCTCTGTCATGTTCACGCAAGACTGGGCGACGAACAAAGGGTGATTTCCAGTGTAAAGACCATAATTTCGTAGGTTAATTCTTAAGTAGCAGACAACTGTGAAAATTAATAGGAGAAACGTATACCGATAACGACGGCATTTGAAAGAAAGAACAGGGATCTCAACCAACCCGATTGCAAGCATAAATGCTGTCTTGAAATGTTCATGAACTAACGGCAGAACGCACGCGAACACTTATTCATGCAGACTCGATGTCATCTATATGTTAATACTAGGGAGTTTTACATTAAGCAGCGAAGTTTTTGAGCGACGCGAGTCACCCGAAAGTGAGCCTTTCTCTCTTTAAATATGCCTTGACGCTACCACATTTGTATTGCTAAGTGTTTTTACTCTTTTGGAGACGATTTGCCCAAGAATTTGTTCAAAATCACGGCCGAGGAGTGGAAAAAGTTCACTTTTGGTTGGCGTGCGTCACTCAAAAGCGTCGTGCCTTCTAAGGTGTGTCCAATATGCAATACACGTGCACTTCAAAGAATGGCCGAGCACACTTTGCCAAAATTCCATACGAAATTAATCGCAACTTTAGATTGGCAATTTCAGTAAATAAGTCAGAGAACATGCAACATCGTTCACTGTTCTATTATAACTAAGAAATAAGAAGTAGGCTCGCATATTAAAAATCATGCCACGTCGCACTTAAATTCCATACCACGTCGGACTTAAAAAGGTAAAAACAAAAATCCAGAAGTCCCTGGGGAAATCCCTTATATTTTTTGTAAATTTAACCCGCTTAAATGTTAATGCGACAACGGACACTTGTTTCTTGCCCAATCAACAAATTCTGATAGAAAGGCAACATCGCTAATGCGCACACTTCATTGTCAGCCGTGTGCTATATAGGCCCGGTTCAGACGCCGATCTTTTCATGAGCCAAACCTAATACATTGAATTAAGTACATGAAAAGTTCGGCGTCTGAATCAATTAGGAACGCCTGTTTCAATTTGGAACGGCTCAGCCGTTCTTTTCGCCTGGCCCGGCCGGGAATTTCGCCTTTGGAGCGACTTTGGAACGGCTTTGATTCAGACGCCGAACTTTTCATGTACCGAACCTAATGCATAAATTATTATAACGTATTTTGTAAGTAGTTTGACCGAAATGAGCATTTTTCTTCTTTTGACTTTAGTTCGGCTGGAATTAAGATCGGCGTCTGAATCAATTCAGCCGGTCTAAATGATTTGGGTCGGCCTTAATTCGAATTAGGTTCGGCTCATGAAAAGTTCGGCGTCTGACCCGGGCCTCATTGGAAGGTAAAAACATAGTTATTAGAGGACACCCAGTCCACTCCATTAACTATGATAAGAAAGAGTATTCAGCTGACAGCATGTCGATGTTCTCAGCGCTGCAGTCCAATGGATAGGATGAATAGATCGTTTTCACCTTCACGCAATAAACACGACACAAAAAGGGTCAGGTCTATGTGGCCCACAGTTTCTGAGTTATTTGCCGAAACATTTCACGCACCATTGTAGAGCTTTGTTAATGGAGACGCCATATTTGTTTTCGGTACACAAATATGGCCGCCGGAAATAAACGAAAACACCTGGAGTTCACTTTTTCTACAAAGCTCTCTCTTTTTAGCATACGTGCGCATAAACATATCTTCTAATACTAAGAATGGTTAAACTGCTGAAAATCAAGAAGGGAGGCTTTTTTTTTTCAACGAGATAGCATTCCTATTTTGTCAGGAGTACCCAACGGAGCCGCTCGACAAAATACCCGCTCTTCATACAGAATTTGAGCTAGCTGGGAAAAATTATATTGGCTAATTAGCTGGCTGGGAAATTTAAATGAGCGCCTCGCTAACTGAAAATATGGAAAATTTATGCCGTTTCTGGCTGGATAAAAAGGTATATTTTTTCTCCTGGCAATCGCACCGAATTTTTTTTTCATGGATATTAGAGTGAGCGAAGCAAGTAAGTGCGCGTGAAAATCACCCCACGTGAGCTGTCGAAATGACCCCTTTTGCCAGTACAAACGGAAATTTGTTTGGGTGCGTCAGCAAAACGTCCTGCTGTGTATGCCTTGTAAAAGATACACGTAGTGAGAAAATGACACGGTTGAGTCAAGCACCGCTCACCGCTTTGTTTTTAGTCGTTTCGCTGTCGATCCTTTATGGAAAACACTTTTGTGTGTTCGAGTTTTAATGTCTGTCTAGATATCAGCTACTGGCGTACGTCCTATTTTAAAACTGATGCTAAGGCAGCCAAAAGGTAAGCAAAATAGTTTATGTTTCTATGTTAGGTCGCCGTACATGTGTATAATTTTGAACAATCAATGCACATCAACAAAAAATAAATGCTATCAAATATTGAGAATATTCCTGAATATTGAGACGAGAGAATACAAAAACTCTCTCCAATAAATAATACACTCTAGTCTCTTAGCAGAGTGAACTCATAACTGGTTTCATTTGGTATGCTCGTTTGCAATGTTGTCCACGTTTGCGCGCCCTGGAGTATTTCCGTTGGAACCAATTTCTCTTTGTTCTGTGCTCGCCGGGACGGGAAACCTTGTCGATCTATGGTCATTTGGAAAGCGTTTAGCAACCGCCCAGGTATCTGGTAGGATCGGAAAAGGTAGGAAGATTTTACGTTTGTAATACCCGTATAGTGACTTATTTCGCGTCCGTTATATCTGTTGTTCAAAAAGGCAATGTCCAAGTGTGCCGTAAATTGTAATACAGCAGGGTATGTAAATCCCGAACGGCTATCTTTCTTTAACTTTTATCGCAGTATCTGTTTTTACGCTGCGGTATTTCTCGCTTTTAAAACTTTTTATCATATAAAAGGTAAGAGCTCTATCAGTAAATTTATTCACATCTTTGAACAGAGTGACTCAGATTACACCTTTTTGGTGATGTTTCCCGGCTGTGGGACCTCAAATTTGTCAGCGGGCGTTACCGGCCATCGTTACTTTCGAGAGGCTCTTTGGCCAATGTAGAAAAAAAGAATACAAAAATAGTTTATAATGTTCAAGCAAAAAAAAAAAAAGAAAAGAAAGAAAATCACAAATGTGAAGAGTATTTAAACATTTTCCTAAAAATAAACTGATTGCCGCAAGCAGGGCTTAAACTGGACTATTTTAAAAACAATTAATCAAGAGAATGTTGTTTTTTTTTAACCTAGCCTGTTCACAGACCCTCTATTTTCTTTTGAAAGTCCGCCGAGCGCGCGTTATTATAAACAACGGGGAATTAAATGACCGCTAGCGCAAGGGGGTAGGGGTGGGGAAAGAAGAGAAAATAGAGGGTCTGTGAACAGGCTAACGTCTGTGTACAAGCTATTTTTAACCATTTGCCGTGAAGAATAGGGTATTCTTCTTTGGAATTTTTATTTTCTTCTGGTTGTCATAAAGTTGTTGCTTTTTACAAAATAGTCGCCCTTACAACTCCACTGTAGCTTGCGCAAAAAGTGTCATTAGGGTGCTTAGGGTTGTTTGGAGGCGCGAACGCGAAACCCGCAATAGGACGCAGTTACGTCACGTTTGCCATCTTCAACTCGATTTTTGAACTTAAAAAAGAAGGTTTCACCTAAGCCTATCTTATTGCCAAAAACTACATGGATTTTTCTGTAGCTGTAATATTTACTGAAGTACTGTTGCTGTTCGCCAATTTTTTATGACGGTCGCTTTAAGAAAACTGATTGGGTCTCTCTGTACCCAAACAAAAGGCCTGCCTTCCTAAGTATGATCTTACTTACTTTTTTGTTCAACTGCAATTCGATTCTATAACTTATAGACATCACACGACCATCGTACAACATACGTTTACAAGCCTTTATAGGTAATTGTCTAAATTAGTTTTCAGCTGCTCTAATGCATCGTGAAAGTAAAATCTCGGTAGGATCGATAGCTTTTTAGTTTGAATTTTAGTGACGTCATGTGAAAACCAACAATACTACGTCACGCAATTTAATAGTCGCGGTTGTGAAAAATATAATTATAATGAGATCGGCTAAATTTAATAGAGTTAATTCTATATTGGTGCACCCTATGGAAATATAGTTAATTTTATAATGGCGCACCCTGAATAAATAGAGGTAATTCTATAATGGCGCACCCTGGGTCAACAGAGTTAATTCTATGGTGGCGCACCCTCGGTCAATAGAGTTAATTCTATAATGGCGCACCCTCGGTCAATAGAGTTAATTCTATAATAGCGCACCCTGAGTAAATAGAGGTAATTCTATAATGGCGCAGCCTAGGTCAACAGAGGTAATTCCATAATGGCGCACCCTCGGTCAATAGAGTTAATTCTATATTGGCGCACCCTGGGTAAATGGAAATCAGGGCAGTTGATAGCCGATCAGATTTGACAATTTTGTTATAGTTATGATTAATTCTATAATGGCGCACCCTGAGTGAATAGAGTTAATTCTATAATGGCGCACCCTGGGTCAATAGAGTTAATCCTATGTTGGTGCAGCCTGGGTACATTTTCCGCAAAATAGAAGAAAAAGATTTTACTAACTCGTTTGCAGGTTGCACTTAACAAAAACGTAGACAGATAAAAAGGGAGCTAAAATTTATTTAAATTTTCTACAAAATACTGCGTATTGCGCGTATAATAAGAGCAAGACTGAAGCCAATTTGGCAATAACCTGCGTTAGACGCCCCACTCCATGTAATTGTTCGGTTGGCAAATCGCTGGCCAATATTGTTTTCTTTCGGCCAATGTAAGATCCATGTAGGCCCTCACTGAACGCTTCCGAGTGAGACTCGCTGCGTGCGGGGAGGTGGGTTTGTAGTGTTCTAAAATTCATCGTGAACTGGTTTGTTTTTCTAACAAAAAAACAAAAACGAAAAAATAGTGTTAAGTGCTAATACAACACAAGACCTTAAAAAATATTTAGAAACTATTGGAGGAGACTGAATATGATCTGAAGAAACATGGAGATCAATAAGCCAATCAGAAACGGAAAATTTTTTGAATGAATAATAAATCATCTTTCGCTGGGAAAACGTCGTATGCTATAAATGGTGTTTCATTGTCAAACGAATTTCGTAGAAAAGGTACGTTGTACACTTCTGGAATATAAGCCAACAGAAGTGCAAAAGTCTGTGAGGCCAAATGGCAAATTTCGAGGCGCGTATGCTGATGAGGAAATACTTGTCAAGAAATATTCGCTTTTAGTAAAATCCAACTAGTGGTCTATTATTAATGCTGCGTTCTGATTGGTTGAGCTACTACTAGGCTATATGTTATAGCCCATTAGTAACGGGCTTTTTGGCGGCAAAAAATGATCTAAAAGTCTAGCTTTAACTGGCTAAAGTTGTTTTGTGTCGATATTTTTGACCAGCTAGTTGGATTTTACTGAAACAATTATTCCTCGAGCTCGAATGGGCTCTGAGTCAATAGCCCATTTGGCCTTCGGCCTCATGGGCTGTGGACTCAGAGCCCATTCGGGCTCGAGGAATAATTGTTAAATAACCGTTAGAGGCCCATCTTCATTCGAAATGCGACCGTTTGTTTTTGTCTTGAACCTTATCGGTTGGTTCTCCGAAATGGCGGAATTTTCATTTACAAAAACTGTAAACTTTGCAACGCACGGGAGCGTTTATATGAGAAAAAGAGAACTGTAAGTTCGCGACGCGCGCGCATTTATATCAGAAAAAGAGAACTGTAAATTCGCGACGCGCGCGCATTTATATCAGAAAAAGAAAACTGTAAATTCGCGACGCGCGCGCATTTATATCAGAAAAAGAGAACTGTAAGTTCGCGACGCGCGCGCATTTATATCAGAAAAAGAGAACTGTAAATTTGCGATGCCCGCGCATCAGCAACTGTGTACTCGTTACCTTTTTCCCCTTTCCCTTCGCTCTTCTCTCTTTTCTTTGCGTCTCTTCGTGTTGTTGTTCTTCTTCTAATTCTGTTCTGTACTCTTCTAACGACCGAAGCGCAATGTTCTTGATTTCCTGCGGATTCTGCGTCTCTACCTCCAAGTGTCCGTTCACTGGCTGCAGGAAAAAAAAAGCGGAAAGCACTTCACTTAAACCAGAAGAGAATAATAGAACAGAGAGGCAAACGCCCAGTCTAGCAGCCCTTGGGATATGTGAATTACACCAAAGTTATTTTTAGACCAATTGAACGCTTGAATTAATCTAAAGATGGTTTCCGGAGAGGCCCGCAAAGGCAGTGTTGTCAAGAGTAAATTAGCCTGGGACCAGGATCCGCAGTGGGGGAAAAAGGAGAAGAAAAATTCCACGTGGGCGAAAAAAGAAAAAATCGGCGAGCAAAGCGAGCTGAGAGGTAATCTGGGGAGAGGAAAGGATGGCGCCGCCCTCTCCCTCTTCCCAGGCCACCGCTCGAATCACTTCGCTCGCTGATATTGTTCCTGTTTGACCCCTTTTTTGCCTTTTTCAACCCCTGCGTAGCCTGGTCCCAGGCTTAGAGTAATTTCAACTGTCGCCATTTCAATATTCTGCACGATTTTATCTGAGCAAAATAAGAGAGACATTGGGACCTTTAAAGTACATAACTAAATTCATTTACCCAGGGTGCGCCAAAATATAGAATTAACTCTATTGACCGAGGGTGCGCCTTTATGGAATTAACTCTATTGACCGAGGGTGCGCCATTATGGAATTACCTCTATTGACCTAGGCTGCACCATTATAGAATTACCTCTATTTACTCAGGGTGCGCTATTATAGAATTAACTCTATTGACCGAGGGTGCGCCATTATAGAACTAACTCTATTGACCGAGGGTGCGCCTTTATGGAATTAACTCTATTGACCGAGGGTGCGCCATTATGGAATTACCTCTATTGACCTAGGCTGCACCATTATAGAATTACCTCTATTTACTCAGGGTGCGCTATTATAGAATTAACTCTATTGACCGAGGGTGCGCCATTATAGAATTAACTCTATTGACCGAGGGTGCGCCACTGTAGAATTAACTCTGTTGACCCAGGGTGCGCCATTATAGAATTACCTCTATTTACTCAGGGGGCACTATTACAGAATTAACTCTGTTGACCTAGGGTGCGCCATTATAGAATTACCTCTATTTACTCAGGATGCGCCATTACATTTACAGTAATTGTTGTCAGTGATTTAAGAAAAGTAATTTCGAAACAGACGCCGCCCTCGAATAAACACCACCCTTATATAAACGCCGCATCAGAAACACTCAAAATTTGATAAAAGCCGCGGCGTTTAATCGAATAAATACGGCAAAGTTTGTTTTTGCTGGGATTTTATTCACCAGTAAGTGAAAACATGGGCAAGGATATATAATATTTCGTTAACGAAACTATCTGTTCATTTGACTGAAAAATAATGAGCTACTTTTTATTGAAAATGCTTCGCGTGTGAGGTAAATCACGCTGGAAAATGGCGGCGACAATAGCACAACTTCAATTTTCAAACACTTAGAACTCTTTTAGTAAACTTTCAACAGTGAAAGTGTCAACCTAAGCTTTGAAGTACTCAAAAAACGGTCAACCTGTATTAACCCTTTAAGTGCCAAGAGTGATCAACATCAGTTTTCCCCTAACATGATCAATACACAATAAAGAGAACGAGGGAAAATGCTTTGATCTTTTATCAAATTCTGTCAACTTACTCTTTATAGAAATGTATAGAGACCAGTTTGGAGAATTTGTTTGAGGATCTTAAAGGGTTGAGCGATCAGTTGGCCATTCCCCAAGGGTGACCGCTTAATGCAGGTTTGACTGTATTTACAAGGAGAATTGCTATGTTAATCTCACCTGTGTCATTCCTTCTCCTGGCGCACCAAGGTATAATTTGACAGTAGGATAAGCGCGTACACCGGCCTCAGAACACAGACGGTAATCCTGCTCACAGTCTACCTTACCCGCCTTGATACGTCCATCTAATAACTACAACAATATTAACACACTGGTTAAAGGAGCTGTGCCACTGACGAAATTTATCAAAATTTAAACAGCGCGAACTAACACCTCCGCAGAGGCCTCTTTGTGTCGCAGGAGGGCTGGGGAGAGGGAAAAAAAGACAGCGCGCGGGGACGATGGGAAGGGGAAGAGAGGAAGCGTCTTCCCATAGTCCCCCGCGCGCTTATTGCTATTTTCACTGGGATACCAAACGGGAGCCTCTGTGGAGGAGAGAGGAGCAACCGCTATTTTCCCCTTGGAGGGCGACGATGGCGCAGTGGTGAGAGCGCTCGCCTCCCAACAATGTGGCCTGGGTTCAAATTCCGGTGTCGACGACATTTGTGGGTGTTGAGTTTGTAGTTGCTTCTCTCCCTTGTTCAGACAGTCAGCACTTTTTAACATCTGTCGAAAGGCCCTTGGACACCTTATGAAGTTTACACAACGAAGTATTCCTTATCGTTTAGGATTAGCCGGTTAAGCACTGCTTTTTACAGATTAGGGTAAAGCACTTCCTTTACTGATTAGGGTTAAGCACTGCCTTTACTGATTAGGGTTATGCACTTCCTTTACTGATTAGGGTTAAGCACTGTTTCAAAACTGGTTAGGTTCCTTTTTTGGGTTGGGGTTGATGCTATGTGTACTTTAATCTACCTTGTGTAAACTTCATAAGGTGTCCAAGGGCTTTTCGACGGATGTTTACGAGTGCTGACCTGTTCAGACAGCAAGACAACAAGAAACATTATAGTGGGGTGAAAAACGAAAAAAATGTACCATTCTCTGCCCCCCTCACAGCGTTTTCCTTCGTATTTATTTACTGTAAATGTCCCGCGGAAAACGCAGGAAATGGTTTTTCCAAGACCATAAATTAAAAAACTTTCTCTGAGAGTACACCCAAAGACACCCCATTGTTTGCGCTCCAACTTTTCTTCCAGCACGTACACCTTCAAAATCTAAAGCTACGCCCCTCATACACATCCGGATTGGCACCAACCTTTGCTACTTTCTCGAAGTCAGGTGCAAACTGAATACAATGCCCGCACCACGGAGCGTAAAAATCGATAATCCACGCATCTTCACTTCCAACAACAGCTTCATGGAATGAATAGTGATTGAGCTGCGTGACTAACGAAGGCAGCTGCTGAAACGCCCAGCTGTATAGAGAATCAACGTCACGCCATCCACGGTGGTTTCTAAAAGAATGGAGTTACAAAAGCGAAAAACAATCGGTTGATTTTATAGATAGTAAGACAATAAAATTATGTTAGATATGTTTGTATATACAGTCAACTCTCTCGCTAAGACGGACACCTTTGGAAGCGCACAGGATGACTGTCGTATAGAGAGCCAAATACCAGTAGTCAAGAGAGACAGGGACAAACTCTAGGTGTCCGTTTTACCGAGGTGCTCTTCTTATAGAATTGTCCGTTAAGAGGGAGTCGACGGTAAACGTAAATTTTCATTTTTTTCACTATGAGCAACCGCCTTTCTCCTCCGCAGGGGCCTCTTTGTCTCGCAGGGAGACTGGGGAGAGGGAAAAAGAAAGCGCGCGGGGACGATGGGAAGGGGAAGAGAGGAAGCGTCTTCCCATAGTTCCCTGCGCGCTTATTGCTATTTTCACTGGGATACCTAGCGGAAGCCTCTGCAGAGGAGAGAGGAGCAACCGCTATTTCCTGAAAAACAAACACGAAAGACAACGACATAAGAATATCAAGTTAGGAGCAGCGACAACTTTTGCCTGTTTCTTAACACAATTTACAAGTAGCACCAGGCTCCGCGTAGATAAAAAGACCACAGAAAAGCATGGCGCAAGTGAGAGAGCTTGTCTTACCGCTCTCTCAATACAAGTAGAATCCTCCTTAAGAGAGTCGAGAATGCCTAAAACGATTTTGTCTTGATAGAGCGATTTTCGTATGACCTCGAAATGAAAACGAACGGAAACAGAGCGATTTGATTGGTCTATCGCACGGATACAAAGGCGCGTAGCTTTTAGTTGGTTAAGCGAACGCTCAGCTGAAAAAACTTTATGCCCGAGAACTTTCTAGAAATCAAACGATACTTCGCTTTGACGTCATACTACAACACGATTGGCCAATCGAACAATGCCTTCTCCATATTAGGGTTTTCTTTGGCAGGAAAACAAAGAATCCATAATTTGATCTTTTCATCCATCGGCTGATAAAACAAACAACGAACACTTACCGAAACCATTTTCCAAGGTCATACTAAAATCGCTCTAACTCTTTTTAATACTTACACAAAGCGACGAGCTCCCTGACTGTTGTGTGGGTACAACCGAATGGTGGGATAGGAATTCACTCCTTGTTCTTGACAGAACGATCGGTACTTTTGACAGTCTACTGATCCAACACCAGCTTCTTCTTGCATTTGCTGAGAAATAAAATGCACATTGTTTCACTTCTTCAACTCTAACCTCCAAACGATGGATAAACGGATAAAGTTCTGACATTCAAACAACTCTTTGTACACATAGGGTACTTTAGATATTTTAGAATGTGAAAATGAAAATCACTTCAAGCGCCTTGTAATTAGCCTTTAGGCGTGCTTGTGTAGGCTCTCTTGGACTACACCCACTTGAACGAAGAGGCGGAAGCATCCGAAACGTTTTCACAAACGCCAACATACAGCGCTTTAGGATAATGTTCTTTTTCACACTACTATCTTAAATATTTATAAGCGCCACACTTTTACTTCAGATTTTGCTGCTACTGTTTAAATTTTAACCTTACTCTGAGACAAGTTCATTTAACATTTACTGTCAGAACACAGCCGGATTATGAGCTGACAACCCTGCTCCGTCGAGCCATTCAAGTTGTAGTGCTCAATATCCTAAGATAACGAACCAATAAGATTGCTTAAAACACACATGTCACCGACTGTGTGTACACAAATCTGTAATGATCTTACTTTACCTTGGCAAGTTTATTCCAATCGGGAGCGAGCTCATTACACGGCCCACACCATGGAGCATAAAAATCAACCAGCCAGGTTTCACCTTGCCTTCTCTCCGCAACAAGAGATTGAAATGTTTCTGGTGTTAATTGAACCACGGAGGGCTTCAGTGTATTCTGGAACAAAAAAGAGGATTTAATGCACTGAAAAGGTTATCGGACATGAGACGATCCAAACTCATTCAGAAGACTTTAACTGAGCCAGACGTCGAACTTTTCATGAGGTTAACTCACTAAGTTTGGTTTGTCTAATGAAAAGTTCGACGTTTGGCCAAGGCCTTAACCAATTAGGTCCCAAGAGTGACCAACATAAATTTTCTCCTAATGATATCGGCATACATTTTCAAGAGATTAGGTTATGAGAACAAATAAAATGATCACTTAAGACAAAATGCTTTGATCTTTTATCAAATTCTCTCAACTCATTCTTTAACAAAATGTATAGAGACCAGTCTGGAGAATTTGTATGCGGATACTGGGGCTTAAAGGGTTAATGAACCAGATGACTTGCTTACCTCAACAAATTCCACTAAATCAGCGGCAGTATGGTGACCAGTAAATTGATGAGGAATGCTGTTGTTATAGAGGATTGTTGTTGGATATGAGCGAATATTATACTGAAAAATAAAGCGTGAAGATGCAGATAAATCTCTTGTGTTTGTTGCAAAGGAAGGAGCATAACAAGTACCCTGTTTCAACTGTGAACGAGGGGAAATACCAAAAATTATCAAAAATCTTTAACTGTTTTCGACTGACATAATTGTTTGTTCAGCAGCAGATGCAAAATAACTGAAGAAAAAACAACTTTATGGATCTAAAACTCGGGGTCACTCAACATCGAAAAAATCGTACACCGAATGCCTCGGGAAGGAGCAATGAGAACGCTTATGTAAATGGCTTCTTTATGTCATTAGCCTTCGCGCGTGGCAGGCGTCCGAAAGGGAAGGAAAAGGGGGTTGTGGGCACGAAAGAAGCGCGAGGGGTGCGCGAGGAAGGAGGGAGGGGAACGCGTTCCCCGCTCCCTTGTCCCTCGCGCGCGGTCTCGCGCCCAAACTTCCTTCCCTTTCCCTTTCGAACGCCTGCCACGCAGGCTATTTTGTCATCGGTTTTACACATTTTCTTTAGAATTACTCTTTTCTGGCAGCGCAAATTCGAAGAGAGAAATCTTTAAAACATACTAGACATTATTCTTCTAGGAGTGCTTGAACTTCTTACTCTTTGAAAGACTGGAGATGTTTGAGATGAATTTGTCCATCAAGATGAAATTTTGGAAGAAAAGTCGATTGTTTTGCTGTCCGTTTTTATGACCAGTCTCTCTCCAAAGGAACAGCAAAAAGAGAAAATGCAAGAGGTTTAGAGGAGGAGGAAAGAGAAGCTTTTCTTCTTTTTCTGAATTTGCGGGATCCAAGGTTGTTTCCCCCTCCTCTGACCCTGGCTCCAGAGGTCCGTTCTCAAAATACCTAATATGAAATAAACCGTGCTTCTGATGTTAGCAATAATTAATCTTCATAAATAAATTACGAAGACATTAAATAACAGTGCATCTTACCGTATGACATAAATTAGGGTGCACTGTACAATCTACTGTACCAAAGCCAACTTCGCCTTCTTCAAATGAACGGGCAGCTTTTCTGTACTCAGGTAATAAACGCATACAGGGCGGACACCACTGAAAGATGTAAAAATTAACTGAGTACTTGAACTAACGACTGTGAGAATTGTTGAAGGAAAACTTAACTGTTATGGCAAATTGGCCTTCAAATCGAAAAAGCAAAAATTATTTTCTGACAAGTGAAAGTAAGATTTAAATTTTGTCGAGTAAAATCAAATAAAAACATTCCCTTTTTTCAATTTCCCGCGCGCCACCATTTTGAACTTTTAACGGTCAGCCGGTCAGCTATTGGCCAATTTATCTCATTGACCACTCCAGAAAATACCATAATATACCATAATGCTCTTTGTTTGTCACCCCAAAATTTTGCATAAGCATTGTCTTCGGTTTCTCTTGGGGGTTAAAATGGCCCAAAGAGAAACTGAAAACAATACTTATGCAAAATTTTGCGGTGACAGACAAAGAGCATTATGGTATGTTATGGTATTTTCTGGAGTGGTCAATTCCCTGGTAACAGTCGCAGAAGAATTTTTAACTCGGCCCAGTTTCTTCTCGTTTCTAAAGTGACGAATTCCTTTTAAGGTCCGAGTCAAAACGAAGTGATGCCTATCTGACTCCAACTGACTCCCTACTACCTAATATAAGGCGCTAAATTTAAATGGCAGTTTGCGGCCCCGGTTGTTCAAATGTTGGATAGCGCTATCCAACGGATAAATCGCTGTCCAGTGGATAAATATTAGGGAAATACATTGCGTTATCCACTAGACAGAGATTTATCCAGTGGATAACGTTATCCAGCTTTCGAACAACTGGGCCCTAGGGGGATACGACAAGGGACAGAGCATAATGTCCTTACCGGAGCAAAAAAATCCACGAAGAAGGGAAGCTCGGGCTGGGAAATTTGTGCAGGGAAATCGTCAGGCCCTAGAGTCCGGACGCTTGAGGATGCACTTTCTTTCGCAAACACAGCAATGTCGTGGGCAGTGAAGCGGCCTGTTCAATAAAGAAAAATTAATCATATTATCAAGAGCATTTACCGTTAACTACCACAAATACGCCCCACCCCCTCCCCCCGATTATAGGGCTACACATACCGTGATGCCACTCATAGTGACCACGTGTTTTAAACAGAGCCACCATTGGATATTTTCTGACATGAACCTGCCGGCATATCTCTGTTTCTTTACTACAATCAACATGACCAACCTACAAAAACAGTCAAAGGAAAAATCAAACTATTATTTTCATCCAATCAAAAATCCCCCTCCACGACAAAAACGTGCAACTTGCTTTACGACATTGCTGCAAAACGAGATGAATAGCGCGTTTTACCACCCACGAAAACAAATCTGTCCTGCAACAAATCAAGTTGTTGAACGCTGCGAAAAGGTTTCCCAGAAAGTAGCGAGAAGCTCTACTTTTTGTAACAAAATCTGCACATGTTGCGCGTTTTACCGTGTATGACCTCGATGGCATCAAGGTACCCAGGCTTCCACTAAAGGCGCCCCTCTGCTACATGTATGATGCATGTAATATATCAAGCATGAGACGCAGTGTTTCATCACATTATAAAACACCGAGAAGAGAGTTGAAAATACGACGCGTAGCAGAGTATTTTTCATGAACTTCGAGGTGTTTCATGAGTACTTGAACCAAGGACCGTGAGAATTGTTAAAGGAAAACTTTACCAGCGCCGTACAAACGACTTATTGACGAGATGAAGCAAAACTAACTACGAGAGATCGACTGGAGAACTGACAATTTGACTAACAATAGACGACTGCTTAAGTGTGACAATAGACGGATCGAAACGCACCAATTACTGATTACGAGTCTTCATAGCCAATAACACCACGGCTTAACTGACAGACGACCAATAACATCTTGACTTTATTGACCAATCAGATCAATAACCAGAGTATATAATACCATCTACTGACGTGACACAACTCACTTTGACTCTGAAGATGACTACCGCACAGGTTGTCGAAACGTCAGTCACTGTCAACAACAACAGTCCTATTCAGGACTATGTTCACCCGGACGATCAAACTCAACCTACTTTTGAAAACTTTACTGTTTAATATGGCAAATTGGCCTTCATATCGAAAAAGCAAAAAATATTTTCTGACAAGTGAAAATAAGATTGGTGATGAAACACTGTGTCGAATACTTGATATTACTTCTAAAAAAAATGATTTTAGAAGGAGAAATTAAGGACGCAAAACTGAGCAGTTTTTCATTTGATTTTCAAACAATCATTAAACATTAATTTCCTTTGCATTTTCTTTATGAATTATTAATGACTTTGAAAAGCTAGATTAGAATCGTTTACAGATGCAACTGGAACTAATAAAACTTACATTAATATCTGAAGTGAATGCAGGAAGTTTTCTGATTTCTAAGTTGTCCATAGGTCCCCTATCAAAATGTAAGACCCATGGCATTTCTGTGGAGGAGGAAAGTTTTGTCTTCATGTCCTGTTGGGCAAAAAATAAACTCATTAAAGGAGCTGTGTCACGGCAGTCGAGTTAATTTTGCTTAATTTTGCCAATTACTCGGCCTCAACCGCTATCAATTTAAAGTAAGCAAAGAAATTCCATGTAAATGACAAAATCAGAGATTCATTTAGACAAACAAATACGTCTCCTGAGCATTATTTTTGAAGTTGCAAACAGCAGAGATCAACTTTGAAAAACTGTTAGGCTGAACAGTTTTCAAAAACCCTTATTTCAATCCGTTTCAGTCTTCTTCAGTTTTGCCAATCCGTGGCATCTGTTGTATCTGTTGTGTTATCTTAACCTTTGTTTAATGTTTTAAGCGGTTATTTTTACGTTTCTCGTAATTTAACGGACATTTTGTAATTATCTAATTAGTCTGAATTTCGTGACACAGCTCCTTTAACAACACTAATTTTTACACTCGAAACGTCATGTGCGACCACCTCTCGTAATCGACCACCTCCCTCCCATAAGCGAACAATTAGCAAAAAAACCGAATTTTCCCAGTCAAGGCCTATTAGTTTGAACCTCTCATAAATGTCCGCCCCTCGTAAGCAACCCCCTCAACCACCTTTTAGGTTGACGGTTCTAGAATTTTCCACTGTTTTTAACCTCTTCTAAGCGACCATCTGTTAAAATGGTCTGATCTTTAAGTTTGCTGTATGTACAATGCTACTTATAGTATAAAAATTGCATGCAATACAATCTCTGCAAAAGATAGACGTGTCCAGATTTTTCCCCTCAAAGGACCTTCTGCAGTTCGACTCTCGTAAGAGACCACTTCTCGTAACGTAAGCGACCACTAACTCTTTGCATTTTGGGTAGTCGCTAACGAGAGTGATGCACGCAAAACCTGTACATGCAGTGTTACAGAAAAGAATTATCACGCTAGGGCCTTCATCAATCATCAAGAGAAAGGAAATGAGAACTGATAAAATGACCCCCAAAGGGAAATCGCTTTGATCTTTCATCAAATTCTCTCAAGTAATTCTTTAAGAATTGTATGAATATCATTGTGGAGAATGTGTATTTGGATTTAGGGGCTTTAATCCTTAAGGTCCCAAGAGTGATCAACATCAAATTTCTCCTAACAATATCATCACATAGTGAAAAGAAAAGGCAATGAGAATTATTGAAATGATCACCAAAGGGAAATCGCTTTGATCTTTCACCAAATTCTCTCAACAAATTCTTTACGAAATGTATGCAGATCAGTCTGGAGAATGTGTATTTGGATATTGGGGCTTAAAGCAGACGTAATTTAACCCCGGTTAGTAACGTCTTCGAAGCAGCAACCTGATTGGCTAATTGACAATGGCTTTTTTAACAGGCCAACCATGGCGCATATTCAAATCTTGGAACACAGGCGGGGGCACAGAACAAAGTTTTGTGGCGCTGTTTCGCAGACGGACTTAACCAGAGCTTAGTTTCGTCTGTGATACAGGCTAAGGGTCAATTGGCCATCCCTGAATTACCGGTACCCCCCAATACGCCTTTTCCGAGTTCCCCCGAGCCTCTGTTTCAAAACGAGGGTAGGTGCTCAGCCTTTGATATGGAAATCATTTTTCATTCTCATGCAAATGAAACTCGTTTTCACAAGAAAGGTTGTGCACCTAGCCTCATTTTGAAAGTGAGGGTCTTTGGAACTCGGAAGTAGCCTATTCTCTTTTCCTAAATGAGGGTGAGTTTGCTATGAAAATGATAACATTCAAATAAAACGTACAATGTATTGCCATATGGAAGGGCTTGAACTTTGCCTCGTTATTGACTTTTTCAACGGTGTATGACATTTGCAGACTGCAGACTGCAGACTGCAGACCACACAAAGTGTGAAAGTGAGAAAGTAGCCTGGGAACAAGGTTGATGTTTTTGCGCAAAGTTACATTGGCCTCATTTCCAAGATGCTGTTGGCTATTCTTCACCGACGCGACTCTTTATTGACTCACCCGGCATATCACTAATTGCGTTGATTCTTTATTCTTCTTTGATTATTGTGAATTGATAATGACAAGTAGCAATGCCCATTAATGCCTGTCTAAATAGTAGTCTTCTGTAAAAAAAGTGTTTAGATTGCGAGCACTTCGTGCTCACTACAGTTACGTATACAAAAACAACTAGGATAGATCACGGACATTTAGCACCTTTTAAATGACGTACTTCATCTTAGTAGTATTTAAGGATATGCCAGACAATCTAAACCGAACAGATCCTACCTGGACTCGACGAATTACCGGAAGTGCATTTTGAATTTCTAAATAGCCAAATGGCTTTTTTAACAGGCCAATCATTGCTCATGCTCAAATCCTAGTACACAGTTGGGGCCCCCGTAGAATAAGGATTCCGGCACTGTTTCACAGACAGACTTATATAACCAGAGTTTAGTTTCGTCTGTGGTGCAGGTTAAATTGCTAGCCTGTTGCTATGGATTCATGAGCGAGTTTGTGACATCGGCAGACATTATTCTGCTCTAATTCAATACGAGACGAACAGCCAACAACTCCTTCAGGAATCAGGTCGGTGTAATTTGCGTGAAAAACTTCGCTTCTAGGCCTTACATGTACTTCTCGGAACAAGTTAATGTTGATGATGACGCCACCTTGATTACGATATTTTTTGGTTTCATTCACTTTACAGTCTTGCTGCCTTACGCAGTCTGCAGTCTGCAAATGTCATACACCGCTTTTTGAAAGAGTGTTTCTGTGACTCGAAAATGGGCTTTCCTGAATAATTACCTCAAATGTTTTAGAATCCACATTTATGGGATCTGGCAGTTTCTTCAGTACAAAACTTACAATCTCTTTGGTTTCTAGACTGTCAATAATCTGTTGGAAAAAGCAAAACGGAAGAGGGCGAAAGAAAACACTTACTTCTTGACATTTCTTTTAAAATGATCATTTACCTTACAACATTCAATTTGATGACAACATCAAGCTGATATTTTATATACTATAGATAGCCTTCATAACTGGCTCCGGTTGTTCAAACGTTGGATAGCGCTATCCACCGCATAAATCGCTATCTAGTGGATAAGTAATAAGGAAATCAATTGCGTTATCATAACTGGGTGGAGATTTATCCAGCCGCACCTTTCGGACATCTACCCTGGTGGTTTTTTGGTGTGTGTGTTTCTTCTTTTGTGGTTCGTAAAGTAAAAGATACAGCTGTGCGAAAGCCAGAACCGAGGTCGAACCAGAAAATGATTGGGGGGGGGGGGGGGGGGGAGGGAGGAGGGTATTTAGAAAAACTCTCTCCCTCGCCATCTCCCCCCATCGTTTTCTCTTTTGACCTTGCGCGGCCGTATAAATAAAAAACCAAGGCCAAAAATCAAAATTCGCACCAGAAAAACTGCCAGCTACGCGGGCTAAAATATAGAAAGTTTGTAAATATTTATAAACTGGAGGCTCAAAACCTGAAAGGGTTTATAATGCCCACAAGCAACAATAATGGTAAAAAATCTTGAAGCAGTTGTGTGCGTTTCCCCTTCCCCAATGTTGATTTGGGTATTGCAGTCGTCTCAGTGCTTCAAAATGCACGTGGCTCAACAATGGGGAAGGAGAGGGGCACATATGGGTGGGAACAAAGGTGTGAAGAGTGAATGTAAGAAATTTTCGAGAAAATAAATTCAAGAGAATCAGTTTCTGTTTCCACGATTTGCGACGAGTATTGTAGAAAAACATTGTTTTATTTCATTTTTCAAGTAAAACAAAACTTTTTACAACAAGACTCAGGACCCACCTCTCCTTTTTTGGGTCCAACATCATCCTTGAAGTAAACCAGATCATCGCTGTAACCAACTTCTTTGCATAATCTTTTACTTGCACCACAATCAATCCTGCCAATATTGACTAAGTTATCCTAAAAAAATCAAATGGTAAAAATCTCTGTCGTCACAACAGCAGCCTCTCACAACTACCTCTTCCTCTCCTCAGCCATAAAGTTGTGAGCTTAGCATGTGTTAGGATAATAGGAAAGATTACAAGATAAAAAACAACAAGTTTGACTCAAACAGCAAAACTTTTCATAGGTCATTGCTTTTTAACTATAAATTATAGGCTGTTGATAGAAAAGCCACTTAGGGCCAGTTCATACAATCATTGATGTGCTTCTGCCCTGTCTGCCAAACGTATTCTTGAATTACGTTCAACAAAAGCTTAGCACAAGCACGACATCTCAATCAAGTTTTGAATTTGATTCAGCAGGTTAATCAAGTTCAATAACAAGGCCTCTGGTATGGCAGTGATTCAAAAATCATGCCTATGCCAAGATGAATATGAAAATACAACTATCAACCTTACCAAAATTGCAGACAGTTTGATTTTAGTATCTGAAGTGAGACAATCTGTAAGATAAATAATGGACATGACTGAGTTGGACTATATGATATGTGTATATTGCAGTTAATTTTTTAATTTCAGTTAATTTCTATTTTTCCTTTGTTTCAGATTCATTAGCATACATTATTAAACCGAAAAACAATGGAAAATTAAAAATTAAGGGGGATAAAAAATTAACTACAACATATCTTTTAAAAATTCAAGATGATAATCCA
>JBBMOI010000011.1:6210000-6227500 GCA_038088405.1 Porites divaricata
CATCCCTGACTTCCTTGCACTTGTTTTTAAGGTTTTCCATTGACCAGTTATTAGCTTTTAATATTGATCGCAGGCTCAATTCAAGTTCACTTTTTGCAGCAGCAATCGTTTCTTGTCCATTGAACCCCTCCCTCAAACAAAAGTGTACATCTGTGGATTTCCTTGCATTAGTCCCAAGTTCACTGTTCAAGTAAATTATAATTGTGATGGGAGCTTTGCTTTTAGCTCTGGCTATCAATCTATGAGAAAACCAAACTGAAAATGGATAAAAGCACAGTTTTGTTTAAAAAAAATGGCTTAACTCAAATAGTAATGAATAATCAGCCCTCTATCGCGAAATTTCTGTCTTTATTAATCTCTTCATTATTTCTGATAATCCTCGTATCTGATTAAGTAGGAGATGGGGGTAGGGGGATGGAGTAAAGTAACATCGAAATGTGTTCTTACCCTCCCATAAATCATAGATATTAACTTCTAAGGAATCCAGTACATGGCTGACAAGTGATCGAGTACTTCTTGAACCTCGATGAAATTCGTGCTAGAAGTAAATGAAAAGGAAAAAATGTTCCTTTATCAGGGTTTACATTTTAAGAAGGCAGCCTCTCAGGGAATGTTAATCAAACAAGCAAGAGGGTGGAATTAGAGGGTGGTACAGCCGTACACATGTAGATTGAGTGTCCCCTTTAGAAAAACAGATGTACAAGATGTAAATAATATTATTATGACAGAAAGTAACTATAATCTAGCCTGTGAACAGCAGATGCATTTCCGGTGGTCGCTTCTCTCCCTCTGAAAAATCGATCATTACGTAGCGTTGATCAAAACAAAAAAATATAAACACTGCCTCAGCTCGGCGTTTCGAGAATTTTTTCACATGCATTCTAGTCTAGTTTCAGCACAGAATTTCGGGAAATTTCTAAAATCCCTACGAGTAGCCTGCAAACAGCAGACATATTTGTGGTATTTTTCAGAGGGAGAGAAGCGACGACCGGAAATGCGTCTGCTGTTCGCAGGCTACTATAATCATGCTGGACAACTGTCTTGTATTAACTTTGATTTCCAGATAAAACAGATTTTAAAACAAAGGGCACATACTGTCTGGGGACCTTCAGTCTCTTAGGGATACTGTATCAAGGGGAAAACATTATCCGATTAAATTTTTTCTCAAAGACACGATACAGCTTTGTGTTTTTTTTTTTAACTTACCGTAGGATAGAATACAAGAGAGGGATAACTTTGTATTCCCTGGTGACGACACAAGTTCCATTCTTCTTGGCAATTAACAGCACCAAATCTAATCACTCCTTCAAGCTCCTTAGCAACTTCTCTCCACTGACCAGCATTAGTTAATAAAAAACAACATAGGGTTAGCTTCATTGTTTTAGTTTTATTTTAATTAGTAGGGATAAAAAGCACTACTGGACAGTATTTGACTCAATAAAATGCTGGAGTTCGAATAAACACAAGATCAATAAGCCCACAGATAATAATTATTACTTATAGTAAAATAAACTTTAGTTTTAAAGGCAAAATTAATACTGCTCTCAAGAAAAAGTTAAAAAAAAACATTACTACACAATAGTGATCCCAAATAAACTACAGATTCAAATGCACACTGTGTCTACCAGGTCAAGTTTTTTCTAAAAAGGCAGGGGGTGTTTAACCGAGAAAAATATCTCTGACCGGGTGCAAAAATAAAGGAAACAATAAAAGCATCTCAAAGATGCCATTATTATATGATTATTTTTGGACTTTATTTTAACTATTATCGGATGGGAAAAACCAGACAAAAACCTAAAGTAAGGAAGTCACCTATTTCAAGAAAATGTATCACTCTTGATCTGCTTCTCTTACCGTTGGTGCTAAATCATGACAGTGGGAGCAAAACGGGGAATAAAAGTTGATAAACCAAATATCTTCACTTCCTTCAACTGACACCTCTGTAAACAAACAGTACAAAATAGTTCTTAATAATCAAAATGCATTATTATTATATTTAATTATCCTTATTATTATTGATAATTTATTATAAATAATATTAATTATTATTATTAATATCACTATTATTATTATTATCATTTTTATTATTATTAATATCATTATTGTTTAATTAGCTCTGGGCTCTGGCTGCGCTAATGCCAACACACATCCCAAGGGAGTGAGTCGTATTAAATGAGCAATGGTATGTCAGAATCTTGGCTGTTTCTAATAGTGTCATTTTCTGTAGCTATCTGATTCTAACCCTATTATTCAGGGTTGTCAGAAAGTTTTGAAGTAGATGGCTGAGTTGTCAAAGTAAGTGGCCAGTCCAGGGATATTTTATTTAAAAAACGCCATCCATAAAGAAATGCCAAGCAGAGTAGCTGGCCGATACTAACCAAATAGGCAGCCATTTTCGTTGGCAGCCGGCTACTTTTGACAATCCTAGAATTATTATTATTATTATTATTATTATTATATCATTACCATTATTGTTTACTTATAATAAGATTTTGAGATTATTTTTGGCTTGTGAGTGGATTATTAAGGTCATTGCTTTCTTTATCATGCAGTTGAAAGCAGCCGGGGTAGGCAAAATTCTTATCAATTGATGAACCTGATCCAGCATTGTCAGTCAGCCTTGGTACTAATAAAATAATCTATATAAAGTGGAACTCAAATGGAGTTGTTGAAGAAAAGAGCAAAAATAAGTTACAGTCAACTAGAGCTCTAAGATGGACACCACTGGGACTGACTGGTAATATCAGTGTCTTAGTATCTTAAGAGAGGTGCCTGGCTAGCAATAGGCTCAAGTTCTGCCACTCTCTTGGGTGCACCACAAGAGGAGATGTTTTGGGAGGAGTGTGGGCTCATCTCCCAAACAGCAGCTGGAAATCTAGCCTTGAGCTAACAATGAAAAAAATTATACCAGGGCTGTCACTAAGAGTTGGGGGGGAGATTTTCCTCTGCTACTATTACAGGGTTTGTACCCTTTTTAGCACCAAAAATTCAAGGACTTTCAAGGATACATTTCCGATTTTCAAGGACTCTATGCAGTTCAAAAAAGAGCCTTGAGTACATGTCTTTTTTAGTTTTTCCACAACACGAGTAATTTTATCCCGAAGGCCTTTCTGTGTTTGTTCCTCTTCCTTTGGAGTTCTACTTAAACTATACAGTTAGCAATGAAATTCAAGGACTTTCCAGCATCGACCACAATTTTCAAGGACTTTCAAGGCCTTGAATTTTTATTTTAAACTTCAATGACTTTCAAGGACTTTCAAGGACTTTCAAGGTGCGTGCAAACCCTACTATTAGCATGAACTCCAGCTACTCTTACAAGAAACAAAAAAAAATAGAACTCAAAAATACTTCCTACTAGCTGTACATTTCCCCTCCTACTAATTGCATATACCCATGGCAACTTGAAATTTTAGCGACCGCTCTGTATACCTGTATACCTGTATACCTGTACCCTGAATTGTACTGTACGGTTCAAAACAAGATTGGAAGAGAGGATGAACAGACTCATTTAGAAATAGTTTCTACTTTTTCATGAATGAGAGGAAAAACCATAGAGGATTTTTCCAGTTTATCTCAACTAGTTTTGTGGGAGGTAATCTACAGTATAATGTATTACTGATTAATACACCCACCAAAATCTGAGTAGCTTAATGTTATAATCTCTGGGTCATCATCATAAATTCCTGTGATAAGAAAAATATCAGTAGTTAGCAACTAATTTGATTTTACAGTACTACATGTGCACAGTTCTACATAATTTAACTGTCTACCGTATTGTTGAACAAACACTAAGAAGTTCTCACCTTTTTTTTCAAGGACCTAAGTTTTCTAACTCACTATGACAATGAGGTCAACAAAACTCTCAATCCCTTTTCTCCTTTATGAAAATACTGAAGATTAAATTATTGAGTAAATACGAATTTCCGATTTCCATCTTCAACTTAACGCCACCTTTATTTCAGTTGATGTAAACAGCTCTAGCCTGTAGCTATAGCTCAAGGAGGCCTAACCTCTCAAAAGCTCCTATAGTTTCTGTTACGTCTCCTAGCCACTTCTTTTTTCTACTTATCCATTTTGTAATTCATTATTGTGTGGAAAATAAAATAAAAATAAATAAATAAATAAAAAAGAGTTGGTACTAGTTATGGGCAATTTACAAAATAAATAAAAGGTTATATTTTCAGTGTGATCTGGTGGTGATTGGTTGTAATGCATCTACATGTAATTCTTACCACTTTAAGTTCCAAGAGAAAAAGAGAAGTATGACAATGCAAAATTTTAGGGGGCAAAGTGTATTATGAAAATGGTAAAGTAGAAATTAACATGATAAGTAAAGAAAGATGAATGGAGAAAAAAAATGAGAAGTGATGTGATCATGTCACAAGCACAGGACAAAGAAAAAATCTGAGTCCCTGACAGGAGTAGAACCTATGACCTTCAATACACCAGTGACCAGTCAGACACTCTAACTGGTCACTGAGCTACCAAGGACTCTTGGTGAGTTGGGCCATATACAAGGTTTATGATTGTATGACATGTGTCCTATGTACTGCTAGGATCAGCAATGTCGAAATCGTCACGTGTGATAAATATTTAAGAAAGATGGTAAATTTTAAGCTCAGTGAAGAAGAGGCTTGGTGAATATGTA
Source organism: Porites divaricata (assembly GCA_038088405.1). Taxonomy (NCBI): domain Eukaryota; kingdom Metazoa; phylum Cnidaria; class Anthozoa; order Scleractinia; family Poritidae; genus Porites; species Porites divaricata. Next base: position 6,214,649 of record JBBMOI010000011.1, read on the forward strand.
AAAGGCACTGAAGATCTACATGTACTCTTTTAAGACTTCTTTGGTGGTTTATTAACAAGAATAACATTGTAGCTCTACAGTGGCTGTAACTTGCAAATTGTAAATCAAGATAACTGAGTTGAAATTATAATAAAATGAAGTTAAAACAACTCATCTCCTCTGTAAATGCGACAATCTTACCAAATTCCTCATTAAAATAATTCCAGCTTTGGTAATGTTCTCCATCAAAGTGGTCATCTTTTAAACCCTCTTCACCATACACATCATACTTTTTACGAAGCTCTTCATCTAAATTAAAACAGTAACACACAAACAATGTATCTATCTCATGTCACCAATGATTATGAACAGGTAAAACACATACAACTGTATTACACTTTACTCACAATGGACAATGATGTAATAAACTCATGTCACACAAAAAAATGTCAGAAGCCCTGACTATTGGTAGTCAACTCTCTTAAGCGCAGAGCAGACTTACTCAGTAGGATGGCTAACAACTTGCGACTTTAGAAAATGAGGAGAAAACTGGCATGAGATAACATTCACAGAGAATTCTGGAACTATTACTAGGGACAAGGGAAAGAACTGGCCTATAGCTGACTGGCATGACCCCAGTATCCCAGTATTTTCATGACTGGATTGACTATTTAACAATTATTCCTCGAGCCCCCAAAATGCGATTCAGCTGCCATTGTTTTGGTTTTCAAAGCCGGCACTTTTTGCTACTAAACTGGGCTATAACAAATAGCCTAGTAGTAGCTCAACCAATCAGAATGCAGCATTAATAATAGACCACTGGTTGGATTTTACTAAAATGGGGTAGCATTTTCAATAGTCAAGAGTTGCTAGAATGGGGTCAAACATTTTCTAATTTTTGGGGTAAGACAGTTCTTCATATTTAGAGTGTTTGTACTATAGGTGAAAAGGAAAGTGTTCTTCATTCAATATAAGGTAGATACATAAATAGAAAGTGACTAAGTTAGGATCGCGAAAACATATACATATAAGTATTATAATGATCAAGAGTAGAAAGATTTCAGTTCATTGTTTTATTGCGACAACGCTGTTTCGTGTGATCAAAGGGTGGCCACACTCATCAGGCAATATCAACGAATGACCGTTAAAATACGTAAACTGGCAATAAAAGCCTAACTTAAGATTGCTATGCGATATAAAAACAAAGGGGTTTAAAATTGCATTACTTAATTACAAAGTTCTTGAGCAGGAATCTGTTTCTGTGTGGGCACTTGCTTGCTAGTTCATTTCGCTTATTTAGACTGCATAAATTCTTCTTACAAATGATTACAAATTTATTTTTCAAAAAGGCATAAATTGCATTTGTTGTTAATGTTACTGTAAGGTCGACACTGTTTAATAATTCTCCACTTGATACTAAAAGGTTTGTTGGTGTCTTGGAGTTTCCAAATGTGTTTGGACAGTTCAGTCTCGTTTCTTCTGCTTTCGTGTCGAAAAGATGCTGTGTGATTTCTGTAGCGGTCTTTCAAATTAGTGGCGAGACCTATGTATGATTCTGATGATGTTTGTGTTGTGACTGTGGCTTGGTAAACTCCAACAAATTTAAACAAATTTATTCTATTCAAGTTCAAGAAGTTACATATAAATATTACATATTTTCCTAAAAGTGACTAAGATGGGGTCTATAATTAGCCACAGAATAGATTATAATAGGGTAGGGGCTCTGAGAGGCCAGCAGCACATACCCAGCAAAAATTAACCCAAGTTCCCCCCCCCCCCCCAGGCCAGTATTGATGCCAAAAACATTTTCTGCATGACACATTTCGACTTCAGCTTCCTTCTCATTTCTTAAGTGGCCAACAGCAAAAACACTGCACCTAGTCCCTTTTCAGTCAGTTACTTTCTGATCCTCATTTTCCCTTCAGGTCTACTGGCTTAATCATGGAGCATTTGCAGTTTTCTGAAGAAAAGATAAAAAATGCCCAGCCAATGGCTGGGGGGAAGGGGATGACTCCCCTATAATTTATCAGGGTTGGCCATGGATTTTGGGAAAACAAAATGACTTTGGGTAAATGGTATACGGTTTACAAGTACTTGTCCTTTAGGTTTGGACTAAAGGAAAAAGGTAAGATTTCCGTACAGGCTCATACATTTATACCCTGCGAGCAGAGTCTCCTTCGATCTTCCTAGATAAGTCCTCTTCCCAACTTATCCAGGAAGATCAAAGGAGACTCTGCTTGCAGGGTAATACATTTATTAAGCATCACATGTTTCAACTCTATTCATATTATCTATCTGTGAAAAAAGTGTGAAATTGCTGGATGCCTAACAATATAATTGTATGGTGTTGTAAGGGAATCTTACTGAAGAAAAGAATTGGGGGGAAATTTTGGGTATACTGACAAATTAATTCGAGTAAATACTAGATTAATACCAGACATAGTTAATCGATAAAAAGTAATGTTGGAAATCAATCGATATCATCGATATTAATCAATTTAATCCGCCAATTAATAAATGTTGATTGATATCGGAAATCGACAGAAGTCAAAGCCACAGAAAAACTTCTTTATCGATTATTACAGATTAACAAAATCGACAACAATTGATCAAAAAATTTGTCATCGATTTCTATCAGAAAATCATCGATATTAATTGAAGTCACAACTTTTTTCTTTATCGACTTCTATCGATCGATATCAGAAATTGATATTCATCCATGATTGATATTTATTACTATCGACTTTTGTCGATTATCGGTTTATCGATTAACTACGTCTGAATTAATACTACCCCTCTGGCTGACCCTGTTAATGTAGTCTAGTTAATTTGGATTATAGTGAGAGCTATGCTGCTTCATGTAATTTCCTGGGGGAAAAACACTGTCTCTAAAATTATTCGCAAGGTCATGTTTTCCCAGCTGCTGAATAAGTTCAATAAAATTTTAGAAACGTATAATCATTGCATTTGGAAGCAATATTAATTATTTCAGAGTATAGCTATTCTATGCATGTTTTATTACGATAAAATTATGACGATGTTAAGTGAATCATTACCATTCCACTAAAATTGAATATTTAACATATTTTAGGTTGCTAACCTAGAATTATAGTCATTAAAAACACAGCTGACTTTTGATGGTAAGCTTAATGGTTTTAAGCTCAGTAATAATTATAGAACAACAATGGTACACGTAAAAAATGTAACGTAAACAGTCATAAAATTAATAGCTACTGTCTTCTCCTGTTCTTACCTTTTAAAACCTCGTAAGCTTTATTTAACGTTGTAAACTTCTCATGAGCTTGAGGGTCATCCTGTTAAAAGCAAAGAAAATATTTCAAAACAATATCAGTTGAAAAAACCAAACAGGAAAATATTAAAGTATCATAAAAGCTGTGATCAAACTCACACGTACAAGCTCCGATAACAAACCTTGTTTTTATCCGGGTGAAACTTTAGCGCTAATTTTTTGAATGCTTTTCGAATATCCTTACTGCTAGCGTCCCTGGAGATGCCTAATAACTCATAATAGTCCTCGGAGAATACAGGATAATACAAAAAAGTGGATAATAAAATAAATAATGCCGGTGAATTCATCCTTGGTCTTGCTGGTGTGATTTTTTGGAAAGATTTGACATAACAAGTGGACCCAGTCCCCCTCCAGTTGCGCTTGTGACACGTGAAGGATTCGCCAAGTCCTCTGCGCATGTTTTTGATTCTCGGTAGACGTGTCCATTCATTATTTGTGGTAGATCTTCGTTCCTTCAAGCGTACTTAACATCGCGGAAATTATGTCCCTATGCATGAAAAAAGGCTTCTAAGACAAAATTAGATAAGGGAAACATATCCCTTGAATTGAAATAAGCAATGGAAAAGAAAAGTCTTATGATCGATCTCATTATTTTCTTGCCGAAAGAGTCAGTCCGGTAGAGGGGCCTTATTAGCCCTGTCCAAAGACATGGAAAGTGCGAATTTCCGGCGAGCGAAATCAAATCGAAGAAAAATGAAGTTTCATTCCTATCCCTTAGTTTCTAAAACATCAAGGAAAAACTGGCACTAATTTTAGTCAGAATACTACGGTTCATACTTTCACAACTACCCTCCCCTCCCCTTGGAAGCAATAAATGAACATAAAGCGCGGCTTTCAGAAAAGAGCGCGTCCAAAAAAGAAGTTCCGGAGGCAAATAAACCAACGATGTACGAGTCGATAAGAGAGATTTTAATTAAACTGCTTACTCTGTGAACACAAAAGTGAGCAAACGATCTGGTTATGTAAATAGCCCACCCATCATTTCACAGATGATTGTCAGCAAACAAGGCTCCAGTTGCCTCGGTTACAGAAAGTACAGAGGGCATATGAATCTTAAAATCTTCCTCTAGTGTAAATAGCTTGATGGACTGAAAAGCCTGATGAGGGGAGAAAACGTATAATACTGAATGACAGAAACGGGTATGTAATCCAGAGGCTAAACCAATTTTATATACTTGGGATGAAGCTGCCTTTTTTATGGGCTCCTGTGTCTGCTTGATTACGCATATTTTCTCTTGCAAAGAATGTAAATAAGTGATCATTGCTAAAACCTAGCGTTCTCAGGAGAACCAAAAACAGATTATCTAGACAAGAGAATGAAAGTAAGCAATGAATCATCTCTTTCTTTTCTTGTAAATACCGCTTCGATGACTCATCCCATCTCCTATCTCCGGGGTTGTAACTTTGAAAATCGCAGCCACTGTTAACCGAATCCAAAAAATTCGATTTCGTTAAATGGTACAAAAGACATCAGCCTTAAATAAATAGGGTAAGAGAGTAAAGGAATTTTTTTAAGTTACGCGCCCGGGGGGTACTCCATTATAAGGGCCATGGGGACGTGCGGCCAGCCAGGGTATGTTTTTCGGGATTTTTTGTCTTAAACAGGGTATCGATTTTATCATTTTTTGTCTTAATAAGGGTATCGATTTTATCAATTTTCGTCTTAAACAGGGTATCTTTTCTTGGACGATAAACAGTCTACCCGTATGTTCTACGAACTAAACTACAGCAAATTTCTTTTTTTGGTTTCGGGTTAATTGTCTTAAACAGGGTATCAAAAATCGGAATTCTGTCTTAAACAGGGTAGGAAAATCAGCGATTTTTGTCTTAAACAGGGTCAGGATATGAGGGGCCGGGCCGCACCTCCCCACCCAAGGATATATCGAGTACCCCCCCCTCGGGGTCACGCGGCAACAATTTGCTTGACCGCTTTACAGTATGGAATGAAAATGAGACAGTCTTATGACCGTAATAAAGATAAAGAATCAGAGACGAATCTAATGATGATATGCCTGCGAGACACAGTATGTTCCGTGTCTCTGCGGAGCATTTTATTTTATTACGATCTCAAAGCGCCGGCTCAACATTGCATTGGAAAAGCTATGTACTACATAACCAGCATAACGACTGAAGCCATTACCACATAAAGCACGATAAGCTTGATGTCTGAACCTGTGCATGGGTACGTACAAACTATGTATCAGAAACTGGACCACTAAAACCAGAAAACTCTCGTTACGATTTCTATTACAGTTCTGATAGTTTGACAACTGGGTGTCAGGAATGGGCTCTGAGTCAATAGCCCATGAGGCGGAAGGCCGAATAGGCTATTGACTTAGAGGCCATGAGTGCGAGAGGAATAATTGTTTTAGTAAAATCCACGGAACTACTTGGTCAAAAATATCGAGAATAAAAAAATTTAGCTAGTTAAAGCGTCGACTTTAACCCTTTTTAGCCGCCAAAAAGCCCGCGCTATTCGCTACTAGTGGGCTATAACATATAGGCTAGTAGTAGCTCAACCAATCAGAACGCAGCATTGATAATAGACCTGGTAATAGACCTCTAGTTGGATTTTACTAATCATATTTATCCAACCTGTTTTTGCGTAAGAACAAAACTGCACAAAATGAAAAAGAAACTGGAGCCTGATAAATGAATTTTTATGCTTATAAGTTATAAGCTAAACGTTTCATATTATTTTCAGTATTTGTCCTTTTGCAAGAACTATCGACAAATTGCTGGTTTTCAGTGTCACGCCATTCAAAAATAGATCAAAATAAAAATCAAAACCGTCCAATAGATAAAGTCCAGAATCTGGGAAATGAAAGGAGGTACATATACAAAGACCCTCGCCAATATTCAGGTCAGAGGAATATTTCGTATACGAGATATCCGAAGAAATGTTTTACCCAGATTTATAGAGATTTGTATGGAGACGCCATGCTGGTGCTCACCTGGATGAGCTCCAACATGGCGGACGGAAACCAACAGAAATATCTGTTACCGAGTTTTGCTACAAAAGCGTGAATTTATTCCTCGAGAAACTCATAAACATTAAAGTGATACTTTTTCTAATACATGAACTGTTTAATTAGCAAAATTTCCTGAAATAAGTCATTTTTTTTAACCTACATGACAGCTCTCTTGGCCGTCATGTAAATATCGCGTCACGCAAAAACTTAGAAATTCAAGCGTCCTCTATCACAAAACCAAGAACCCTTTTTGAAGGGAACATTTGTAAGAAAATTAGTTTTCAGCTGCTCTAATGCATCGTGAAAGTAAAATCTCGGTAGGATCGATAGTTTTTTAGTCTGAATTTTACTGACGTCATGTGAAAACCCTTCAAAAACAGACATATAGTGCCTTGGAATAGCAAGAGCACAAGCTAATCCATGCTGGCTTCCCCTCGATTCAACCTCGTTCTCATTCCCTCTCCAAGAGAGGAGAGAGAGAGAGTGTGTCCCTTCTTGCCAGCCAGAGGAGAAAAAAGCATTTTTCAAATCTCCTCTCCTCTACCCTCTGAGGAAGGTCTGATATTCAGATTATCTTGTGAATTACTGTCCTTATTATGGCTACAGTACGGTTTCTTTTAGTGACTAAGACCATGGGTCGGACGGCCTCGTATGCTGAGTAAAGTATTCAGTTTGCGAAAGTACGAGGAGAATGAAATGCCTTTTAGCTTTACAGTCAAATCTTTCCCTGCCGTTTGTTACTAATTATTTACACTCTCTGAGGGGACCCTTTGTAATTCTTATAAGGCAGACAGAGCTCTCTAAAACGGACATTTCAGATCACGTCTCAACGCACTTTTTACTGCTATAGCATATATACAGACCTATACAAAAAGCTAGCAATTTAACGAACATCTGAAAAGAACATCACTATTAGCAATAAAATTGAGAACATAGCCCGAAGAAGACGCAAAAGGTGTAGGAGAAATCTACGTGGTGTGGTGCGATACACATCGGCAAATAGAGGGTAAAATCTCATCGATTTGTTGTTTTGTTTGCAATGTCAACAGGATGAAAGCTTTGGTTATTATGACAGTTCTAAACAAGTTGGAACAAGAATGACCTCCGCCATTTTTCAAAGTGGACTGGCAGATCCGTTGACCCGTAAAAGAAGTTAGAACATGGCCATTTCCTTTGCATTGGCGTGACATCAAACACTGGAAAAAAATTGTTAGAGATGACAGCACAATTATTTCGCGGCAGGGCATGTCCGAAAGTAGTCTCCTTCGCAGCCGTTTTTATCTCGTCACGCAACGCTCCTCCCCAAGACGAGGCAAAAACGGAGGAGAGAGGAGCGTTGCGTGACGAGACAAGGGTGGCTAGTCCCAAAGGAAATACTATACTTCCTTTAGCTGGTTACATGCAGGTGATCCGGAGACGAACTCTTACGAAATGGAGCAATGTTCATCTGGAAACAGTTGGTGAATCGGTCGAGGATATTATCGATCTCTTAGACAGTAGAGTGACGGCAAAATTGCTGTCAGTTTTATCTGGAAGGCGCATTGCTGTTCCCATATTTGAACCTCAGCGGAGGAAACGGCAGTATGTTGGCTGGAAAAATGTTTGCAGATTTCTGGCGAGCCAAGAATTTCCAGAGGAAGCTATAGGTATGAAAAAGTGTTTACAAATATTTAGATAAACTTCATAACGTAGATAGTGGAAAATAACAATGCTGAATATTAAAAATGACATTGCGGCTCACGCATAGCAATTTTTTAACCGGTATGTCTCTAATTAAACCGTTTGGATCAAAACAAGCGTCAAAAATTTCCCCAATTCTCTGTCTTTCCCTTTTGTTTTAGTGCCCCGTGACATATTTAATCAGTTCTCCCACAGGCAACTCACCATAAAACTCCTTTTGCTCTTTAGCTTTTTCCAGTCTTTTTCCGTCATCAGAGTTTGGTTACAAGATACGCAGCGCTCTTTTAAATACCGCACTTATTCGATTAAACGCCGCAGATGGAAGCGAAATTACCAATAGACGCCGCCCTCGAATAAACGCCGCACCTAATCAGAAGAATGCGGCGTTCACTCGAGGATAATAAGAAAAACCTCGGTACAACTTGGTAATTTACACCATCTAGACATTTACTTCATTTATTTCAGCAAAATAAGGGAGACGTCGTAAATTCTAAATTGCATAATATTTACAAACAACTGTTGTCAGTGATTTAAGAAAAGCGATTTCGAAATAAACGCCGCCCTCGAATAAACGCCGCATTGGAAACGCTAAAAATTTAATAAACGCCGCGGCGTTTAATCGAATAAATACGGTAGCCTGAATTTCAGCCGTCTCTCTCTGGGGAGGGTGCAACTTGTAGCCTTCGTTTCTCCTGCGAAACTTTCCTATTTGAAGGCTATGCAACTTGAGGAAACGGTTGAAATTCAGGCTAGTTCATGGTATCTTTCGACCGATCTGACCTTATTCTTATTCTTATTTTTTTAATTTTCTTTTTTGAGTGTACGGGGTACTACCCATTTTTCTTTTTTGAGTCTATTGAAGAGATGATTGGTAGCTTTGGACTATACTGGTACATGACGGTATTAACCTCCTATCCCACCACCCTCCCCTGGGCCCCTGGCTGACCCTACTGAAAATACTTGAGTTAACACCATCCGCGCCAAATTTGCAAGAGTGACAATATACATATATTAAGGTATTATTGCCGTTTTCATTAATTGTAAATGTTTATCGCGGTGCAGTATTTTGAAGATCACGCCAATGAAAATTCTCTCAAAGTTTTACACGGGGGGAAAACAAAGATTTTAGCGCCTAATCTTCGTCCCGTCTCGACTCGTAATGACTCTCTCTTAACTCGCTGAGGCAAGTTTCCCTTTCATAAACAGTCAACGCCATTTTTAAAACACTTGGATCATTTTTGAACTGTTATTGAAAGTCTTCATTACAAAAGAAGTTCACGACCCGGAAACGGACCCGAGCATCCTAACAGGGGAAACGGCGTTGAAACAGCTGTATAAGACAAAAGAAAGAAAAGGGGGCGGGGATAGAGGAGAGATGTTTTCCCCGCTTTCGCGCTTTTCCCCCTCCCCCTCCCCCCGGCTTTATGCGCCCGCCACGCAGGCTAGATCGATCATTGAAAGATAGGTTCAAACTTAAAACTACGACAATGACGAAGACAAGCGCAAATACAATATTAGTACAAAAACCGAGACGGCCTGATATAGCGCCCTCAAGAAAATGACGTGACATACGATCCGATCCCACCCGCTAATAGCCTCAGAAATGGTAAGACTGGTAAGATGCAGTTGAAATTTTCAAAATGGCGGTACGGTTCTCAATCCTCCAGCAAAATTATTTATATACTTCAGTTTTTATTTAGATTGGTTTTTTAGATCCATCATACTGTTTCTGTGATTGTTGCCCAAAACATAGTGCAAAAGGTTGGGTTTTTTTTTTTATCTTTGTTACGAATTCCATCTCCTTATTAAATAAGTTTTAAAAATTTCAAAGGCCATAACCGCATACTGAGTTCGACTGAGTCCATTTGTTTTTTATCCACGGTGGCTTTTTTCTTCCCCACAGAAAGAACTAAAGTCATTTGCAATTCATGAGAGTCCGGCTACAGCATGTGAATATATTTTTCCAAGTATATATGCAAATATATACTGTAAAGCCCTTTGACGCCTGGCCGTATAAAAGTGACATGTGCTTCATCTGACATTACCACAAGCGGATCTTAGCCGAAATGACAGCTTAGTTCGCTCGGTTGAATGTTTCTTAATATGATTTAACCACACGGGAGATATCCAAAACGGCAGAAAGCTTTATCTGAGCGCCGTATGATAAATTCTCGTCAACTTTTTGCGGATACACAAAACCCAAGAAGAAAACAAAATTTCGGTTTCAGGTAATGTTAATATATTTCACTTCCTAGCTTAAATCATCACTTTTAAAGTCAGTTTCTGTACCTCGTTAAATATTTTCATTCCCTCCAACTGCGGATGTTTTCAAAAGCTATGAGCTGTGTGTTCGTTCGCTTTCAACTCAAATTTTTTCTTTATTAATAAGGTAGGGACGGCTTTGTTTGCCGCTTTCAATGAACAAACGGTTCCATCAACCATCAAACTATTTTTTAAGTTTTAGAGTTTTTTCTATAAGGAATATTTTATGCCTTCGATTATAGCAAAAGCTCTTTTTTCCTGAAATGGATAAAACTGAGTCATAGAAAATTATCGCAAATTCCCGTTTCATCTAAAGTGAAAACAGACGAGAGTTTGCCAATGTAATGCTTGAAATTGAAACATTTATAACACGAACCGAGTGTGTATCGCTGAGCAGAAAAAAAAAATAAAGGAATAAAATTATAAATTTCACATTTTTATTTATGTCTGTTTGCGATTTCAGCCTTATGGATTTTCGTAGGGATCCTCCGTGTTCAGACATGTTGTGTTTACGCTTGAAACGGCTGTTTCCTCCGCATATGGCGCGGCAATTTAAAAGGATACAAATAAACTTTTTTGGAAATCCGGATTCTTCAGGTTGATATTTCTTAGTTCAGAGAAAAAAAGCAGCGTCTTGTCTTGTAAAGCCAAGTTTCAGTTTAGCTTATATTCTTTTAACTCCAAGGGGAGCTAAGTATATTCCTGTCTTCACTATATCACAAATTATGTTTTATTTATAATGATTATCGATATTTGTGTGTTTTGGTGAAGTATTTACACGAAATTCAACGTCACTGGCAGAGCTCTCTGTTTTTCAGACCACAAACAAGATCCCGAAATTTCAATCTAAGAAAATTTTCTGGAAAGGAAAATAAGAAAACTAAAATCATAATAGACCACCAGTAAATTTTTAAATTCCTACACCTGTGATTTTCACCTAACGTTCTTTGTAAAGCATTGGCTTGCATTTAAATACGAGGGTATTTTCGAATGCAAATTGAAGGTTGCAAGGTTTAAAAAAGTTTCCTATTAACACCTTGAAACGTGGTGTAAAATTAATACGGAATTTTTTCAAAGTTGCCTATAAAAAAACCCTTAAAATTAAGGTAAAAAAAAAAATTTTGAACAAAATCAACTCTCATTTTTTAATCATTTCTAACCGGATGGGGCAACTTGTCGCAACAAGAGACATGGAAAAAATATTGCTGTTACACAAATATACCTTTATCTCTTGGGGTTATTGCAAATGCTGAATTATGGCTTAGCTGCAGAGAGAAATGTGTTAACTCAGCCGCTTATAAAAACAATTATGAACTTGGCAGGAAGGACAAACAACTGTGTCCGAAGGTTTGGCAGACGGATGCAAATTTTTTGTCCGGTACGTGCTATCAAGAGTTAAATTGTGAAATATGGCCACCAGAAGTCTAAATTAGAAGCATAAATTAAAAAGTGAATGCAGATAATTCCGTCAAATATCATGTAGCATGAAATATGACAGGTATATACCTGGCTTCAAACAAAATGAACTTTTGTTTGATTTGTCACTATGTTAATAATAAGAATAATTTATCTGGACACCTCTTACGAAAAAGCGTTGGAACGTGGTTATTATTTAGATAATGCTTCAAACGCTCGTTTTATTTAGGGCCTGTTTACATTGAGGTGGGGGACCCCAGATAAGTGAGGTAACATGTGACGGGTCACCCCACCTATCATGTAAACGTGATCAAATCAAAATAAGAGATTATATGGGCAGGCGGGTTACCTCACCTACCTGGGGTCCCCCACCTCCATGTAAACAGGCCCTTAGTGTGAAATGTCATAAGTCTTCACTCCCCAACCGGTGGGGGGGGGGGAGGCGCGGCGGGGAGAGAGTCTCTCTCCCCCGTTTCCCCTTAGGGTGTGAAGACGTATGACATTTCAGACTAGTTTTACTTATCTTTTCAATAATCACTCTGCCCAGCTTATTGCTGGTTTGCACGTGACGTCACGGCGGACATATTGGTGTTCCAAAACAATGAAACGGCGGCCATGTTGGTGTACCAAGAAAATCCCCTGGGACTTTAACTGTTTTCTCATGTAAATGATCTCTTTTGTTCCAATAAATTAGCATAGATGCTGGCCACGTGAGTGAAAACGATCTATATGGGAAAAAGAAAAATCGTGAAACGCCGCTCTTCAGTAACGCATGTGCACGTACGCTTGCCATCCTTTATCTACCCACAACCCTTTGCTGGTTGGTACTGCTGCATTTGCGTGTATACTAAGGCATTGTGGGCCTATTTTCTAGTTACCGAAATTAGCCTACGACATTTCACTCGGATGAAACCGCAAATCGCCAGACCTCCTCGTCTCCTCGGATAAGGACGAAAAAACCGTCAAGAGGGATTCGCTCTCTTAGCTTATTTTCTCTTGGGAAAGATTAAGTGTGTCATTTTCTTTATTTTTATTATTTCAGACCCAGACAATTTCATTGAAGGAAACATTGACTTCATAATAGCTTTTGTTTGGAACTTGGTGCTGTATTATCTAATAATTCCCCTGCAAATCATGTTTGGAAAAACGCAGACTTCAGCCAGAGACTTCGTCCTATCTTGGGTTCATGAGAAGCTTCCAGAACGAAATGTAACAAACTTTGATAAAGACTGG